>JABGLZ010000719.1:0-35193 GCA_014705045.1 Colletotrichum theobromicola | reverse complement strand
CCCCCCCCCCCCCCCCCCCCCAAGATGAAAAGAAAGGAAAAAAAAAAACATAAAGAGAATCCGAAATGCGCAAGCGGGTATCCCTAACAATGCCTGTCGTTCTCCGTATCCCGTAGACATATTTTCCCCCAAACTTTTCCTTCCCATGACATGTTGTTTTGGTTCTGGGCGTGACGGGCAAAAATTTCCCTAATTCCCAAGCCAAGCCACAGATTGTCTTTCTGTATCCCACGCGCCGGTTCGCCATAACCCCCTGTTTCCTTACTAGTTTGTCAGAGTCTTCCAACATGCATTCTTTCTCGTTCGGATATCGCGTCGTCCCAAATAAATTCCCGTACTATTTCCATGCGCCGAGGTTCTCGCCGTCGAGTTTATGCCAGTAGTGGTAAATATTTCTCCAGTGAATAAAATCCAGAAAAATGGAGGGGAGTAGAGAAATTGTTTGCCATAATCCTTCGTTCGACCCATTTTTCGTGCTGCTTTCATTGTGTCCGTGTGTGTGTGTGTGTGTGTGTGTGTGTTTGTATGTTGGTTGTCAATGATCCACCCTCGTGGAGCCCAGTTTCAACCGAGTGATTGCTCAAGTCATGTTGGTAAGGTTGACTCCAGACTGGGGAACCATTGTCGTCGTCGGGTAGTAGCCTCCAGATGTCGGTTTACCATCGTACGGGCCGCAGCGTTGATTCACCATAAGCGGTCCAGGTTGGAAGATGCTTGGCAGCATTCCATTCTCAGGATCACGTTTGACCCTGTCGTGGAGCGGATCGTATTGCGAAGCCAAATGCGGCATGTGATCCTGCCGACTTTGATGGCCTTGGAACATTTCCACACCTCCTGCTGACTCGGGTGGCTCGTAGATAGCACCGGGGTAATACCGGTATTCCTTGGCTGTATCGATGGCTTTAGCATCCTCGGGAGGGATCATAGGTTCGAGCTCGGTATGGTGTCGTGCTCCGTACTGACTTCCGCGTGTGTCGTAGCCTCCTCCATAGCAATTTGCCATCCCCGCCCCTCCTCCAGGGTACTCTGATCCGAGGATTGTGTTGTTCGGGTAGCCGGACATGCTGCCACCCGATCCGCCAGGCCCGCTGCTTGTGCTGGCGCGCCTTTCGGCCTGATAGTGTCCTGGCGAACGACCGCGCACGATCATCTTGGCTGACTTTCGGTACGCGATCCTGACGAGGTTATCGGGTCCTTGGCCTACATCCGCCCAAAGTTCAATCAGCAAATGATAATACTGTTGAGCAGCTCTCCTCTTCCCGTTGTTAGCAGTCGCCTGCTTGAACTGAATGCGCTCAAAGGTGTGTTCCGTCTGGAATGAGTCACCCCCTTGCTGAGCACCCGGGAAACTCCCGCCGTCTGCGAAGCCGCCGCCGATTCTGGATGGACCCCCAAGGCCGGTGTCATGAGGGTATAGCCCGAGGGGATGCGCTTGGTGAGGGTATTTGGGATGAAGGCGTACTTTCTCGGGCTTCGCGATAGGACCCTTGTCTCTCTTGGGCGTATGCTGGACCAGTTCGATTACGTGGGAGTCGTTCTCTGCAACGACAGCAGAGATAGACATTGCGAAACCGATGACATTGTAAGGCTGCGTGGACCCTGACTGAGTGAACTGCAGCGGCTGGCCGGGATAGTGGGGGTTCAGGCTGAAGGAGCAAATACAGGAGAAGTAGTTCCTCCTGTAGCAAGTCCAGTCGCCGTCAGACTGGAAGAAGCCTTTGTCGATGTTGCCATGTATGTCGATCTTGACGACTCCTCCATCGGAATATTGGAGAATGCCCAAGGGCGTGATGGGGCTCAGCGGAGGCACGCTCGCGGGTGCCCTGGAGGAGGACGGTGGATAATGGCCGGCAGCATCCATCCTCAAGGCAGTCGGTGCGGTGAAACCGGTAATCGGGCTTGAAGTTGGAGATATGGGATGGCGGCGCAAAGCGGTTGGGTAAGATGGCGATCTGGGTTGGTGTTCCGAGACTCTCCTGAAAGATGGTGTCGCGGAAGTATACTGGTCTCTCACACTAATTTGTGTGCCAGGATGGGGTAATGCTGTGGAGCGGTGCATGCCCGTCGAAGAGGTGCTACTGTCAGGTAAGTCTGGGAGTTTGGCCATGATTTGTCTAGAGCTAGAGCTAGAGGGCATAGAGCCCGTCCGTCTTGTCTGGATAGAAGCAATCCTATTCGGCGCTGTCGGGGGTTCGGGGGGACGGTGTGCGACCTACTTTGAGCCCAGGCGCGGCCTGACATCCAGGCTGGGAAAGACGTGAGAGGCAGCAGTGTGGTAGAAGCCACTGTCAGTGGAGTACGGCGTGGTGGTGGTTATAGGTGGATTGAACAGATTTAAGAGCGCCGTCGGCTGCTGTGGAGGGCCTTCAATCGTCGACAGAGGAGCATTGACGTTGTGTTCGTATCTGATGTTCCCGTCAGCCCGAGTGTCTTCTCCCCCTCCGAGGAGAGAGTAAGGTGCAAGGCGAAGGGAAGTAAAGCAAAGCAGAGCGTTGGAAGCCTGGCACGACAACTGCTGTACTGCGTCCGCATGCGAGACACAGTGTCAGTGCGACCAGCTCCCAGCTTGTCGTACTGCCAGCAGCGCGTTGCACAACCGCCAGCGGATACAGGATCGGGAAATGCGAGGACACACCACCATCTCGCGGCGATAGGCGGGAACGCTTGTGGATTTCTAGTGGCACGTTGGGTGCCAGAAGGCGGCTACCCATGCCTTTTCATCTCTCCCGCGTTTTTCTTCCTTGGGTGTCTGGGCTGTTTGATTTGTGTGTTTTGCCGCGGATGAGGTCAGACTTCTCCGTCTCTGCAATACAGTTCTCGTTCGAAGCTCGCACAACTAGACAGATTGAGCGGAGAATCGATCAAGGACCGAGAGGCTGAGCCAAGAGTCTGGGACTACACTTGTGTGAAAATATGACTGCTGGGGTGGTGGGGATAAGTTTGTTGCCGGGGGCTGCAGATGTCTGGACATTTAAAAAGGAACCAGAGCCGACTAGCACACTGCAGCCTGACCAGCGCATAGGAATCGAGGGGGAGACGTTGTTTTAACGAGTCCCCCCAGCAGGAAGGAAAGGAAAAAGCCAATGTGAATGCCACGTACCGCATGTCATTGCCTGATGGCTGGATGTCGAGATAGTCATACCCCGTTGACGGCTCAAACTCCTATTCACAGCGCGGAACTTATTAGACCATGGTTCTTGTTGAGAAAGGGAGATGAAAACAATAAACAAGATCTCGCAATCCGATCTCGACGCTGTGTTGTCGCAAGCTTCAGGGAGCCGTGCCTGATCAGTGAGGGGCGCCTCAGGTGTGATCCATCGAGGATAGACAGACTAACGAGCAAGTGAGTGTGGCCTGCAGAGCACCAGTCATGATGAGTTAGCTCGAGACACGCAAGAGAGACATCTTCCCACGAAGAGGCAACAGGAGTCAAAACGTTTTGAAGGCAGGGAAGGTGCTCGCGGCAGCGGCAGCGAAGGGGTGGGTGTTGACCGGTCTGGCCTCGCCTTGTTGAGGCCGACCGATGAGAGGTAGATGTGCGGGAGAGGAGGCAACATGGAATACAGGCAGTACGATCTGATACCGCCAGGCACCACAAAGTACTTTGCTAGCTGGCTGTCTTGCAATTGCTTGCAGACGACCGTGTGAGCTAGCCGACGGGGTCGAAAAGGCAAGTCGTGCGGCGGACACACACACACACACGCACGCACGCACAAGAGAGAGGGCGATGGGAAGGAGGAGGAGGAGAGGCACACGCACCCGCACACCCTCTCCCACACCTGCACAAACGCCCACATCATCTCGCCCAAGGATGAGAGGCGCTGCCAGGCATCGCAACGCCTCCTGGGTGGCAGATGCACGGCGCTGGTGTGGTACCGATCCGCATGAAAAGGGCCATGGCATCCTGTCTTGTGCGCCTCACCAGGTCCAGGGAATCAAATTGATCGTCCCAGGGCCGGCTAAAGCAGAAGAGCTTCCGACCTCGATGAATGCAACCATCTCTGGGGTTATTATGTGCGCGGCCTCGTGCTTCCCGTCTTTTTTGATTTCTTGCAGACGGAGGCCGTGAAATAGAAAACCAGGGGAAGTGATTGAGATTCAAACAAAATCAAAACTGCCGCTGATGAAGGTGCACTAGGCGGGAGAAACAAGAAAAAGCAATAAGCGTCGAATCGCGTACGCACCTTTTTTTTTTTTCGCGAAGCCTCACACTCGGCCCGCTTGTTCTCCTGGCAGCCCCTCGGAACAGGATCACGCCGTCGGCACGCGGCCTGGCCCAGTGACAGACAGCCCTTGCCTGTCCTTTGGCTCGCCCGCCACCCGTCAAGTCGTGTCGATTCTGCCTTCTAAGTCTCCCTCTATTGTGAAAAGGCAGGCTCTCTCCCGATGATTGCTGAGCTGAAGTTGTACGAAGTCGAAGTGTGCGTTGTGCAAGTGCGAAACCCCGCCGAACGGCCAATAAACCCCGAGGACGGATTGATTGGGTTTAATCACGCCGGCCGGCCCATGGTCGTTGTGCTGACGGTGCGCTCGACGCCTCTTGTAAGGTAGGGGCCGTCGTCCGTTGTGTGTCCAACACAGCGTCTAGATGCGAGAGATTGTAGGGGAAGGCGGGAAAAGGGGAAAAACGAAGCGCAAAGTCGCATTGCAGGGGAATGGACAGAAAAGGATCGGATTGGGCTGGGCTTGACTGGAAATGAAACGGGATGAGATCCGACAGGGAAAAAAGATAAAAGCTAAGGTACCTTGGGCAGCTGTTGCGGATTCATACCACGACGGTCGTCTCCGGCGACGAGGGGTGTCGCGCCGTAGTAGATGGGCGGCGATCTGGTGCTGATGCTTGCGCTCGTACCTGTGCTGGTACTGGTACTGGTACTGGTGCTGGAGCAGCGGTCTTCTCGCCCCAGTTCCTCGATCCTCTTTTTTTTCCAAACCCCAGCTGTTAGCAAACTGTGACGCTGACGCTCCCAGAATACCCTTGTCCGTCTTTTGCCCGCTAGACCCGAACGCCCCTCTCTTCTTGTTGGTTGTCGGGCGTTTTCTGCGACTTGACACGAGAGACGACTGCCTTGCTCCATCTGGCCTTCATATGTCTTGTCCCCTCCCCCTCTTCCCCTCTCTCACTCTCTTGCCTGGGAAATGGGTTTTCAAAGGACTCACCGGTTGACTCTCCAAAAGTGCTGCGGTCATACCAAGGGTTTGCTCGTGGCCCTTTATCCTGCTCGACCTGAACATTTTGAAACTTCTGTCAGCAACTGAGGTTCATGTTCGTCGAGAAACAGATTGGCCGTTTCTTTTGACCCCGTAAGCCGGCAGGATTGGTCATGTTAGGGACACCGCCATTCATTGACGGGTACGGCGTAAGCCACGCAGATGCGCCGGTAAAATCGACAAGCCATCCAGCTTAACTCGACGTCTACTCTTCGCCATACAGCGTGCTTCCACTCGACGTCTTTCGTCTTGGAGATTCGTTCGAGTGGCAACGATCCACTCGGTCGTTTCCCCCAGGAATCCAACATTTTCGGACGGATGCTCACTCACACGCAGGAAGAAGAGCAGAAAGAATTGTGCCACCTGGAGACCGTTAGCTTCAGCTCCTGTTCTGTTCAACGCGATGCCGGCGCTTCGAGATAAATCAACGCCGAAGAAACGATCAAGCCCCAGACGGAGACGAATCAGGGCCGGGCGCGGTGCAGTCCGCAGTATGGGTCCAGGCCAGCAGCCTCTGGTATATCCATGCCATTGCCGCTCGCCATCCAGGAAACGATAACTGAGAATCGACCATAGAACAAGAAAATGAATGTACTTACGGTACTTAAGTCTCTTTCGATATCTGCGCAAATCAGTCAAATGACAAATTTGCTACGTATTTTGGAGGGGCTTCAAGTGTGAAGGCGAGAAGACGTTTAAGCCTCGTTGTTGTAGCCTGCTTGATGCGAGCGAGCTTTGGCGAGCTAGTTCCAATACCTGTGTTGATGGGTTCGACGTCTGAGGAAAAGCTTGGTATTTTTGAAAGGAACGATCAGATCAAGGAGATGCGAAAAGGCCAACAGAGTGCAGGATCTTGGAAACCAGGCGTCTATATACCAGACCCCCAGATGTGGCTGGCTCGAGATCGTACAAAAGCAGCGAAGAGATGGATTGGAGGCTCAACATGCGACCTACTACTCGACATATGTCGCACAGACCAAGAAGAGCAGATACCTAGATTTTCCAAGCACACTACCGGCGGCCATGGAGTCGAAGGCAAGGAAGACGAAGTCGGAAGGCAGGGCGGGGGCCAGTCCCCACGCATGAGCAAATGGGTTGTGCAGACTCTGAGACAACTGTGAAGGAACATTGAATTGTGTGGACGGTTTCCAATACCCCCAGTCTCCTATTAGAAAAGACGTGCGTTGCCTTTCGTTGGTGGTCTCTTTGCTGGAATACGATTCCAGGGCGTGTAGGCTGATGGCGGAAAGCATAGAGCTGTCTATTGCCAAGCCGTCGAGTGAAAGTACCGGGGAAGAACCAAAGCCGCCGTAGACGAGGTCTTCTGGCAGGGATGAGAGCCTGTACAACGCGAGTTTGCTAGCCAAGCTTCTCAATCGCCCAAGGCCACGGGGCCATTCAAGCAAGCCAGTCTTTGTGTCCGTGTCTGAGGGCGCAATCAGGGTGGAATGACACCTCCCCATTCAGCCTGCCGACTGGTCGACATCATTATGCCCGTCCCTATCGACAATATGGGATTGCTCTCCCGCTTCTACGTGGTTTGTCGATGATACAACGGATGGATCCGGGCCTCGGAAGCCTCTTCCTTCTAAGGCCAAGGAGCGGAGGATCTACTGGCCTGCGTCGGTGTGTATCCGGGTAAGTCGAGGTCTTGTGCTGTGAACGGAAGAGCGCCTTCCAAGCCTCGCTGACCTCTCCTTCCATGCAGCAAATCTGCAGCTACCCGTCCGTCAAGGGCTGGATGAAACGCCACAAACAACCCCTTCTGATAGGGAAGGGATTTGCCCAGGCGTGAGAGTGGGCTATCAACGGCACGTTGCAGACGTAAAAGCAGGTCGTGGGCGTTTAGCGGACTATCTCGGCCACTGAGATCGTGGTTCCGCATGATGTCCAGATTCGACCAACACCCTGCGTCGATGTTGTCGGATTGGCTTAAAGAAGGCTATGGTGGTGAATGCGAGTGACGAAGCTTTGACCTCGTGTAGTCGAAGCCATTGTATGCAGCCATAGAACCTGCAGTCTGGGCTGACGGGGATGACGGAGGCAACCTCGCGGCCTCCACAACCACGCCAAAATAACATGTTTGGCGACAGCCATGGGATTGTTGAAGATCCACCAGGAAGCTTTCGGCCCTAAATCTGCCGCGCCGAGCTAACAGCCCCGGTGGCTTGTTTATCTGGACATAACGTTCGACGAGGCCCCAAGCCAGCTCTCATGTCTGGGAGCTCAAACAGTGAAGAAGTCGTGTCTCTGCCGGCCGAGACACGCTCGCCACATGACACGTGCGAGGGGAATAGGGTTTCGCTTGAAATGGTTGACAAGGTGCCATCGGATCATTTGCCCCAGGATGCTGTGTTTCTGGGCAGGTACCGGGCTTCTACTTCGACCACCAAATCATCGTGACTTCAAAGTTCTGCTCCGAAGTTTGTAAAAATAGCGAGTTTCCCAATGTGGGATCAGCTGGCAAAGGCGCAGAAATAGAACCTGTTGAGCTGTGCCTCTCCGTGATGGCCCAATGAGATTACAGCGTACCCGAGGAGGGTAAAGAAACCTGGAATTCTCCATTTCCAGACACTCGGGCTCCTCTGGATAGGGCGATAAACAGCCAATCTCGAGCCAGGAGAGCTCAGATTCAGGGCCTGTGGATTGTTTTCTACACCTCGTGTTCTGTCATGCAGCCTCAATATAGACCGACGCGTTAGTTGGATTAGTCGTTTGTGCAGGTTCCCGTCGACTAGTCCGGAATGATCTAGCCAAATGTTACGTCTGCGCGCCACCATACTTGAGGCATCAAGTCAACTTGACTGTTTCAGAAGTCTGATTTCGGAGCTTTTCAGTCAATCGGACTGGTCGGATGGACGGCGACGTCGGGGTAGGGATGATGAGATTGCCAGTTCAGCAGGGCATAAGATCGCAGATCGAACAGCTGAGAGGGCTGTTTGCCGAGCTTCAGAGCTAGAAATCCCAGCAAAGCGTGCCGATGCACCACGCGTGGGACCATTTCCGAGGGTGTCCAGGAAGAGTGGTTGCCATGGGTTGGCAGCTAGACCATCGAGTATGCTCCAGTGCTATCGGATCGGGCCGCTGGAACCTGACGGTGACCTGTCCTTGGCTGGATTGAAGGCAGCTACTGATGTTTGGACGGACGGTACGTATGGCGTAAGACGGAGGCGGGCTGATGATCTTTCTGTTGTGGCCGGCCATATGCCATCGATATGCACATCAAACCACGCCCCCAGATGTGAAGGCTAGCTTATTTTCCTCTTCGTCATCGCCGCCGCCGGGTTTCTCGCCGCCGGCTGCCACATGAAACTGTAAAAGGTACCGGTTCCCCATGTTTCTTCACTGCCTGCGTCCATAGATCAGATCTTGTGTGATGTGACGTATCACGAGCACCAGGGTCCTTTCTCCATCAGCGGTAGGCGAAGACGGCTTAGACAGCTGAAAGCCTTGGTGATGGCAAGTAGGAGCGGGTGCTGATGGCGATGGTCTGGCGTGCAGAAAGCAAGTCACTGCTGCATGGGGCCACAACAGGGGGCGGGCAGAGTGGTGACACAGAATTTTGACGGGGTGATTGGAGCGGCGCTGTGCAATATGCAAAAGGGTCGCTGCCTATGTGCGTTGTCCTGGGATAGTGTTTGAATCCGGAGCCGGACTGCCCGCCATGTCGGTATGAAAACCAAAAGGCAATGTACGTACTCTGTACTGGCGGCGTTGCATCGCTGCGAAGCAGGCAGCCTGCGCGTAGGTAAGGGCCCCGGGTGCCTGTATGTATCTGGGATGCGGGAGCCAAGGCCAAGAGTCAGTATGGTATGGCAGGGTTCTCTCCCTCTGTCGGCACCGGGATAGAGAAGTTGAAATTCTTTGGCTGCTGTGGATCACGATAGGATGGCACAGTGAGGAGGGATACGGCGAGACCGGTGAGGTGACGGAGATTGGAATCCACGCATGCCGCTTGCTTCTTGCTTCTGGCTTGCTGGGCAGCGTCTGCGTCTGCGTCTGCGCATGCGTCTAGCGCAGCGATGCATGACAAGTGTCGGAAGCCCAGTGTGGAAGTTTTTGTCGTCAACCTAGGCTCCGCCGTTGGTGCTTTCACGCGCAATTCAAGTTCTCTGGCGTGGTGGTGCCCTGGCACCTGGGTACCGTACTCTGTGGCCATGCCGGAAAGTTGACGGCAGCCAGGATGTTGACTGCTCATTCGCTGCTGGGGATGTGGCAGGGCGTAAGGCTCGGGTGGGCTTGAAAGGAAAGGAGGAAACAATAAGCCAGGGGGGCTGGCTGGTTGGCTGAGTGTTGAGCGAGACAAGTCGTCAAAACCGCTGCGTCGTTGTCCATGTGGATGAAGGAAGAAGTTCTGCACTGTCTCGGTGTCGGTGACCAGAGAAGCGTGGAAGCCACCACGCGTCATGTCATTTGATTCGCACGGTACGGTGTAGGAGTGGAGCCCATGGCACTGCTAGGTAGAAATGAACGGCCAGCTGTAATTGGACGGTGAGGGAAGCCTCACCTCCACCGTGCACACAGTACATATTGCTGCAGAACGTACAGTTTCCTGTTGGTGAGGTTGACACTGTCTTCCACCCCTCGACCTTGAGCTGGGAAAGGTAATGGAAGGTACATACTACGTAAACCGTAAACCGTGCAGCTCCCGGCAGGCAAGAGCTCCCGTTACCCCCTCCCCCCCCAAGGCAGCTCCTCTCATCACCTCACCTTACCTTAGGTGCCTTCGATTCCCTCAAAGCATTCCATTGTATCCGCCGGTACGGCAGGTAAGGTACCTTGCAATGTGCCTTCCTGCCCTGCTCAGTACCTCAGAGAGAGTGACGGTGGTGAAGTTCTTCAAGCGGCCTACCTTACTTACCACGCCTCACAGATGCGGCCTCTCGTGGCCCGCTGCATCTCTCGCTGTCATGTCACGCCTGCTGTACTAACCTTTTCTGCCTACCCCTCATTGAATACTCACCGACTGCGACCCTTCCTTGGCCCTTGGGATCATGGGCCACTCGTCAATCGCTTTGCATCGCCCATAGGCGGGCGAGTGGGCATCACCATGGATCCATATCGCAACAACGACTGCACCCGGTGCTTCTCTTTTCTTCGCCGTTTCTCAACCTCTCTGATTCATCCAAACCTCGATTCAATCCTCTTTGCCCTCGAAATGTCCTTTGTCGAGACACAATGCCATAGTAGACAAACACGTCTTCTACAACCCCACTAGGATGCAAACAACCGCAAACTAATAAGGCCCGGCATTCGCCTTCGAATACGCTTTGGCATTTCTCTCTTCTGCAATTGCCTAAAACGAGTTCGTTCAGCTTCTTAAGTGGAGTTCTTGAATCGAATTCTATCTCTGGATAGACCTCAAAATAACCTCCTTTGCTCTCGCCAACCCTCACAAACTACTTCCTCCTCGCATTCTCCAATGCAGGGCTTGACCTCTGCGTCCGAGGCTGTATTCGACATTTGCGCACTCGGAGCTACTAATCGTTCGCTCTAACTGGACGTTTCCGGTTGCCGCTCCATGTACCATCAGGTACCCTCAAGGGCCTCTCTGGTACCCTACCGCGGCTTGCGACATGTTGTCTCTTTTCATGCTATTTGATGCAAGCTCATCGTCTACACCCCATCGCTATGGACGACAATCTATCGCTAACTGTAAGGGTTAGCTTCTGGCCGTTTGGGCCCACTTGTCGCCATCTCGCCCAAGCGGTCTTCGTTTCGCGCCGCTCTAGTCTTGAGCCAAACGGATCGGCTTGTGTGCAGACCCGGCCGTTACCAATTTGGCCATGCAATGCTGCTGTCTGGCTCTCATGGATGTTCTGGCTCTTCATTGAGGCCCATTATACTCGTCAAAGGTCCAGACTCGGACTCTCCTAAGCACAAACGCCCTGTTGTTCAATTGGACTCGGGGCCATCTGCTCGGTTCTGGCACAAAATGACATTTCCTGTTCTGAGCGAAAGTGAGACATGGCGAAATTGCCAAAACTGCCTGCTTAGCGCTTGAGATATCCTTCACGCAGCCCCAGGCTTTGGGTTTTCAGACATACCTTGGGTTGGAGGCCTGGCTGCTTGCGGGCAAGGGGATCGCAGCGGAAGCTCAGCTGCTTCAACGAGTTGACAGCGGCTCACCGCGTTCTCTCTGTTTCGAACCGGGCGTCTAGATCCTTGGCCTAAGATGAGCCACCCCCGGTGGGAGGGGTGGCGGATGGAATCGTTGCCTTTCCCAACAGGCTGGTTGCCTCACAAAAGTCCTCAAAGAAGCGGTCAAGAGATCGGATTCTTCTATGCTTGCTCTACGAAAAGTGAACCTTCTCACTATCCCGCTCTCTGGCAGCTCTCCTCTCGTATTGTCCAAGACCGACCCCTTCCACCCGCAGTACCAGCCAGAAGAAAAGGGAGATCAGTTTTTTTTCAGTACTCTCATAATCGGCTTCGTTCTGGCTGTGAAGCGCTGCCTGGTTCAATAGCCAGCGATTGCGACTAACCAGGATGGCTTTGCGTTGTTGAGTCTGGGTCGATAGGCCCCCTAGCGCGACAGCTCCCAGTTCAGGTGGTACAAGGAGGGCGTTAGCCGAAAACGCGGATGTATTATGGCAGGACTTGGTTGAGAAAGAGTTTGTATTCACTTGTAACGCTCAACAATAGCTGCCACCGCGTTATCAGAGTCTGACCATCACGCTTTCGTACCGAGAGCATGTTTTCGAAGAGCAGCGTCGTCATGTTCCGGGTGCCAAAGCCTAAACTATTCCAGCCCAAAAGCTGTGAAAGTTTTTGCTCGCATGTCGCCGCGCGGAAAGGGGGTGCTTCGCACATGTCTACTTGCATGGCTCGCTACACGGAGCAGATGAAGACCTGCGTATGAACCATCTACTCGGGATCATCACGGCACACACCGGCCATCTGCCGACAAGTGTATCATGGGCTCACTGAAAGCGCAGGTTACTCGCCACGTTTCTATGTCTCCGCTCAGACGTCGGATCTGGCCATTGTAAAGGTACAGATTTCCGAATTTGTTCGCTTCCTCTTTCCACATCGGGACTATTAGTCTCGACCTGTCAAACGTACAAGTTCTTATCAGTCAAATTTCGCGCCACCAAGCCATGTTTCGTCTCCACGACCAAGTCCCTGGTCATGCTGTGGAAGGCTTCTAAGGTCCCCCTCCAAAGGCCTCCTGGAAGACGCGAAATGAACATGGAGCAAGACTTGTGAGTTGCCGATCGCCTGAACCATCGACCCATGATGAGCCCTTACAAGGCCTGGACCAGGAGAGTCCTCTACGTGGCTCGGAGCATTGCCATGACTATCTTGTCATATTGGAAGTACGAGAATCGAGAGTCGAGCGCCATCTCAGCGTGTTAGTACATACTGAACACCGTGCGCGGTTTCCATGCACGTTGTTTCCCAGACCGGTTTCAGGCCCGCCTGTCGGGAATCAACCATGGGTTGTTATGGATGCAACGTTTGACAGGATCTTCATGGATAGTCCTTGGGTCCATCGTCTGTCAGCCCTCTCTGGAAGACAGCAGGCGATCACTGCTAGGACATCAAGATGGTCGCTGTTGTGCACCTTCAGTGACTGCAGAAGTAATCTAGTCCTCGTTCAAGTTGAGCGAACGAAGCCTCTCTGATGGGCCAATGACTCGCACTCACGGAAAGCCAGTGACTTTGCTAGAAGCTCGAATGACAACAGAGCCAATGGTGCGGGCACCCGATGCTCATGTCAGCCCACTCCGAGCCGCTCACCGAGGGACCCTCTGCCACTTCGAGACATCATCTGACAAGAGCAGCTGAAAAGGATAACGCGGCGGTACCGGAGGAGGCCACTGGCGCACGCGCATCTAAGCCACGAGTAGGGTACTGATATCGGCAGACTTCACCAATCTTTTTGCAGGCGGGGAGAGGCCGAGCTCATCTCTGGACCAGAAGATTGGAAAGGTACGACAAGTCCAGTAGGCAGATGATCAACAATATCCGAGGCGGGTGGCGCCACGAATGCTTCGACTCAGACCCCACAGTCTACAAGAAGAAGGTTACCCAAAAAAACACTCGCCTCTCAATAAGCTTCGTTGTCCACGACGTTCTTACCACATGGAATTGGGCATGGGTCTGCTACCTGTCAATTTTCAGGTTCCACCAACCCTGCTTTACCAAGATGTCAAGTCGACAATGACAGTCAAAGACGACGCCTTGGTCTCTCAGCGGCATGAGGCCTGGACCCCTTCTCCAGATCCGGATATAGTAGGTACAGATTGGGTCCAGGGTGCAGCCAGCTGCTCATCCTCACGATGCTGAAACAGCGCACCAAGGTTTGTGGCACATGCGTGATGGGTGCAGTCGCAAACTCTAAGAAGCAGCCTTGATGGCAGGGCGGGTGATGTCGTTCGGATGGGGCTGGGAACAAGTGGACGCAAATGGCAATCGGGCCGGTAAAGTTGGGAGTAGCTACGGGACTAAGGCACCGTAGGTTCAAACAGTCCGATGTGGGTCGCCGCAAGATCGCCGCCAAAGCGGGGATCCACTTTGCCAAAGGCTTCTCCGTCAGTGGCCTGGTCCGGGCCTCGTCACCCGGGCCGGCCGGGATGCACGGACCACCTGTTTGTCGAAGACTCATTCATCTCTTTGCTGAATCCTGATGCTCAAAAGCGACTATGTATGTGCTTTGAGCGAATCAGGGCCGACTCCGGGCGCTGACAAACATGAATGCTAAGAGCAGGCGTCCGCACCCCCCCTTTCCGCCGGCGCCTCCGCCTCCCCCTCCTCTGAACATGACGTTGTATCCGTAACGTTCCTCCCTGGCCATCTTCCAAGTCAAGCCACACCTTTAATCAGTTCCACAATCTGAAGCGCCCTTTCTAGGCACTTTACGGAGTACGTACTGCATACTAAGGACTCTGAGCAACTCCACCGTCAAGTGTGACTCCGACGATTACTGCGGAAGCTGACTGCGTGACTGCTTGGCTGGGCTTTGACTACTGTGACTAACAATTCAGCGGAAGCAAATTGGTCATCATTGTCGCCGACGCTTTTTCCCTTCTCGCCCAGGCAGACGCAGCAGATTACTGCAGTACATAGCGACAAACGTTCGCCCAAGGTTGTTTGCTCCGACTCTGCACCCCTCCCCCGCCCGCGCCCTCAGTTCCTATCTGCCACTGAGGTGCATCTCGAGCTGTCCCTTCCTCCAGCTTCCTCCTGGGAGCTTCCGCCGTATCTTCCTCGTATCTGAGATTTTTCTTGGGCATGCCTAAGAAAAGGCATCAATCCCTATTCTCGAAGCCGCAATCCACGGCCCCCGCATCGTTGGGCGCCTCCGCTTCAGCCTCGACGTCTGGCCGTCAGTACCTCCCCCCCTCCCCTCCCCAAAGCTTCCCCACCCCCCACCGCGTCTCCGGACGTGACGTTTCCCACCTACCAGTCCCTTTTCCATTCCTATACATAACATATCGGTGGTGTCAGCGCAGAAAACTGATACGAAAGCCACGGGAAGCAGAAAGCCAACGCAAGGGCGTTAACGAACTCTTGGCCGATCTCCGGCGATCCTCCCACGCCTCCTCAAGTCGCACCACCGCAGCATCCTTAGCAGCCACGCCCACCGTACCGCCTGCCATCCGACAGATCCTCCATATCCCAGAACCTCCTCCTCTCCCACCCAGGCGTGTCCCGAGATTCGACGCGACAGGGAGACGAGTCCCTCCCGGCCCGCCACCTCCACGCAGCTGGCTCTCCCGTTGTTCCAGCAATGCCACCCGTTACAACAGCGCCCATGCCATCGCTGTTCGCGGCGCCGTCAAAGGCCTGCCGGGCTCCTACGAGCCGGATAAGGGCAGCTTGACGGATCTGTTACTGCGCAGGATGGCTTTGAATTGGGAACTTCAGAGGGATTATGATCGGTACTACCTTCACACGCTTCCTAGCCGAGTCCGGGCCTCTCTGGCCAGGTACGTAGGCTTGTGGTACGAGGCCGGTCTGTCCGCTGCGGACTTGCGCAATATCCTGATTCCTCCCGCCGTCGATGAAGAGGATGGGACCCAGCTATGTCAAGAACCCGAGGACCTTGTGTCTCTAAACAACGACATCTACTTCCTCGACCTCACGGGCTCCATCGGCTTTTCCATGTCTGTCAAGGAACTGGCCGACGTGATCTTCCCGCTCCAGCTGGCTCTGGCACCGGAAGAGGTGCAGGATTCTTGGGACACGGCGGAGGCACCGTCGCTTCCTCCCAAGCTTCTGCCCAACATCACGCACCTCTGTCTGGCCGTCACTCCAGGGGCTGGTGCCGATGGGCCCGCTGTGTCATGGAAGCAGCTGCTCGCACTCGCGGCGAAACTACCCACCCTCACGCACCTCAGTCTAGCCTATTGGCCCGAGCCGGCGTTGACGCCTAAGGCGAAGTACGCGACGATTGTATCGCCTGAGGGCCACACGTCGCAGTATGCGGGCACCGGGGCGTATTCTCACACCCTTGACGATGACTGGACTGAGGCCGTCATCATGCTACGGAAGCTGAGCAAGTGTTTGTATGGATTGGAATATTTAGATATCACTGGTTGTGGCGCTTGGTTTAAGGCCCTCATGGCTAATGTAGATGGTGATAAGGTCGACTGGAATGGGCCGTGGAGCAAGGTTTCTGCACTCGTACTGAAGTATGGGTACGAGATAAGCGAAAACACGCCTATAGCCGACGGTCAAAGATATCTGGAGGCGGCAGAAATGGCCAAGGCAATCGAAAGACACATTGTTGGGCAAAGAGGTGGAAAAGGACGGTTCATCACCGTCGAAAGAGACCGGATAGATGAGGGCTTTGTGCACCCTGTGATTTAGAGCATACGAAACTATGACTGTATAGAAGCCTTGCTGCAAAGCACTACATACATATCCTTGCGATGACTCTCCAGTTCATGATCTAATTTGAAGAGACCTGATTCTGCCTGCTCGCATCCCATAGCTCCTTGAACTTTCCACCCTTCTCTGGCAGAAGGGACTGCGGCTCACCAACTTCTGCGACGTGTCCTCTGTCAAGAACAACTACTCGGTCAAAGTCGGCGATAGTGTCCAGGCGGTGCGCGATCGCGATGACGGTGTGCTCTTTAAACTCTTCGCGAATAAGATCCTTGACCATGCGCTCAGTATGGGCATCCACGCTGCATTCCGTGTGAGCTTAAATACATCTGCAATCAATCGGAGGGCGGTGCGGCAGAGATCTTACCTGCTCGTAGCTTCGTCCAAGAGAACGACTTTGCCTACCTCACGACGCAAGACAGCCCGGGCCAGGAAGAACAGTTGTCTCTGCCCGTGACTGAGTGCCTCCTCGGAAAAGTCTGCGTCTAGGCCACCATTCTCCTGGATCGCATCCCAAAGACCGAGACGTGTCAGTGTGGAAGTGATGCTCTCGTCAGAGGCGGTGTCAAACGGGTCGATGTTCTGACGGACTGTCCCCGGGAGAACGAACTGGTCCTGGGAGATTGCGACCAGAGCCGATCTCAGTTCCAGGAGAGGGAGGGTGTCCAGAGACAGGCCGTCAATGTGGATCGAACCCGATGATAGAGGCAAGAGGCGGAGCAGGGCGAGGAGAAGCGAGGATTTTCCGCTTCCAGTCCGTCCTACGATGCCAATCTTCTCCCCCGCGCGGATGCAGAGGCTGATGCCATCCAGGGCCTTGGGCACTGATTTCTCATCACAATCATTGGTGCTGGACGCATATGAAGCCGAGATGTCCCGTAGTTCGACGCAGCCTTGGTTAGGCCATCCTGGGAGCAGGGCAGTCTCCGATGATCGTTGGCTTTCAGAGTCCAGGAGCTGCCGTTTTAGCAAATCGTCCTCGATCTCGTCAGGAGTATCGTCGGCGAAGTTCTTGATTCGTGCCACAGCGCCAATAGATGTCTCCAGAGACGTCCAGAACTGGATCAGCATCTTGAGGGTCTCCGTAAAGGAGATCAGCTGGACTAAAGAGACTCCCGTCAGGCCTACAGAGACGGTATCACGGAGGCGGACTGCGAGGCCAACCACGAGGAGGGCTAGTGCGGTCGTGGTTAGATCGAGCACGAGGGTCAGCCATTGCTGTGTGAGAAGGAGTATGTAAAAGGGGCGCTGCGAGCGGTCGATGAGGGTGTGGGAGTGGGTTATGGAGGGTATCGTTGCGGCGTGTGCCCGGAGGGTGGGGAGCCCAGAAAGCGTCTCGATGAAGTGGGTGCTGTTAGGAATCGATGTCAACATCCAAAGCTTCATCATGTATGGCCGCAGTCAAAGATGGCTTACTAGACTGGGGCTTTCTCCTCCAGGTCCAAGAAGCGGAGCTGGCGGGAGGTACGGAGATACGCCCTCTGGATGAAGTAGAAGACGAGTATCAAGACCGGGAAGCTGATGACGATGTACCAAGAGGCAGAGGCAATCAGGAATGCCTTGCCGATACATGTGAAGAAGCCTGTAATACTTGTAAACTAGTCTATGGCGACCAATGCGGGCGAAGAACCACCTACTAGCGAGGGATACGACTAGGGCCAGGGGCAAATTACGGTCGACCAGGCCGATATCTTGGGAGAAACTGGAAACATCAGACGTCTCGGAGCCCGACCTTGGAACTTTTCGGGTACTTACCGAGTTGTGATGGAACCGATGTCAGTACCTGTGAAGAGGGCCAGTGGGGCACTGTTCATGTTGTCAGACATGAGAATCTGGCTGCTCGGGGGGATCATCGCCTACTGCATGACAGCCTTCAGGAGGCGCTGGTGCAAGTTGATGCCCGACTTTGACGCGATTGGGACAAGAACAAACCTGCAAAGGTGAGTTTCACTACGAATCCTTGGCTCAAGGAGTACATGAGACTTACCAGATGAGAATCGCGAAACAAACAACGCCGCTTACCTGCAAAGCAGCATAGACACCGAGGTAGTACGCCGAGTCGGAGTCGGCGACGTCGACGTTATGGTCGGTCCAAAACTTCAGCCAAACCGCTGTCGCGGTATTGTCAGTATGTAACGTTGGGTTCAAGAGTTGTGAGACCTACTCGGGAAAGTCGAGAAGAAGGCCCAAGATATCTGGAGCAGAAGCATCACTGCCACGAGGACAGCACCGACGCTTCCAAAGTAGTAACCGTAGACGCTCCAGTCGCCAAGCTGACGTCGCTTATCTTCCGTTTCGGCGGCGGTTTTGGCGGGTTTTTCCTTCCCGGCAGCATTGCTACTTGTGTTAACGGGAGGCTCGCTCGAAGTAATCTCATCACCGCTGCTGGCCTGGATGGTCGCAAGGCTTTTGACGTAACCGTCGGACTCTAGGCATTCTGAAAATGTCCCTATCTCTGATACCTGGCCGTCACTGAGTGCTATGATCAAGTCTGCCTGGGACAGAAAGCCAACTGTATCTCATGTTAGTCTTGTGTGCAAAGCCGCGATGTCTTCACGCTCTGACGGCGACGAAGTTGCAACCAACTCTTACCTGATTGTGTCGCAAGAACGATGGTTGTGCCCCAAGCCCGCAGAATCCCTTCCTTGGGGTTGAAGAGTCTGCGGAAAACTGTCTTGGCCGTGTGATTGTCGAGACCACTGAAGACATCGTCGAAGAGGGCAATCCGGGGCCTGGAGTAGACTGCCCTCGCAAGTGCCTGATCGGCGTCAGTGACAGCAGCGCAGCGTCACCAGGTATGACTTACGATACGTTGCTTCTGGCCTCCACTCAAAGCAAGACCTTTGCTACCGATGAATGTGCGATCGCCTTCCGGGAACATAGCAAGATCCTTTTCGAGATCGCAGGCCATCAAGACTTGTCGATAGAGGCTATCATCGAATTCTGAGAAGCCTATGATGTTCTTTCGAATTGTATCATTCTGGTCGATATGAGTTCATGTCCGACAATGTACGATGCGACTGTGCTTACGATCAACCATGGGCTTTGTTCACACCATGATAACTGGCTGCTGGACAGCGCAACGAGTCCATCGACGTAAGGAATCTCGCCGAGAAGTCCTTTCAAGAATGTCGTCTTGCCAGATGCCACTGGTCCCACGATGATGGCAAGCTTTCCGACCTCAATGCTGAAGGTGAGTCCTTGAAGAACTGAGGCAGACTCAGGTTTCCACCGAAACGATGCATCTTTGACTCGGATTGTGACCTCCTTTCCGTGAGAGCTACCAGTATCACTGAGATACGACTCAATAGAGCGGCTTTCTGGGAATGAGCGATAATCATCTCGAGGCGGTTGACACAGGTAGTTTTCAATGCGATGAAAACACCCGAGGGCCGCGCTCAAGTCCAGGACCGTCTCAAACATGAAGAACAGGGGGCTTGCCAACAGAATGATCAGAGATAGGGCAGCAAACAACCTGGTTGCGTCGAGCGTCTCTCCAGACTTGGAGATGACGGTCATATACATGGCAAAAGCGACCACCGGGGAAATCATGAGGGGAATCTGGGCGATTGCCGACGTGATTGCAGCAATGAAGCGAAACGGGGTAGCGGCCTTCATTTCCAAAACCCTAAGGTCCGCAATGGTTTGAGTGAGCTTCTGGGTAAGGCCAGACATCTTGATGCTCTTGACGTGTCCCATCATTGCCGAAGTAATTCCTAGATTCTGTAAGTGATGTGCATTGGAACAGGATAGACGTTTGCATACCGATACGTTTCTGCACCTTTTCTATCCACGCAACTTGATACTTTTGCGTCGCGGGAGCAAACATGAAAGTGACTATCAAAGCAAAAATCGACACGATGATAGGACCCGCGGCTGCGTAGCCGATGTGGCTGCTAAGGATCCAAGTTGCAAGGGCGAACTGGATGATATTGGCCCAAAATTCGTGTATCTCCCGCCAGGCACGAAGGATGGCGTCAACCTGGTGAAATTCAGCACCCGTGATGCATGTAAAGATTTCGGGACACTTACATCCGTCGACATGAGAGTAACGGCTGCGGAATCATCGCTTGAAGCACTCTTGAGCTCCGTCGTTTTGGAGTAGATGGCGGCGACTAACACGCCCCTGAGCATAGCCAAGGAGCGAAAGGCTTTGTGCCAGTAGAAGCTTGAGGCGATAGAGATGCCAAGGTAAACAAGACCGTAAGCCCCAACCAGACCATAGCCATGATTGACGTTCTCGGACGGGTTTTGCAGGAAGTCAAGAAAACGATTCAAGACCAAGGGCTGGCAGATCGTGAAGCCGAGGAGACAGAGCCTTGCCGGGACAACGGCCAATAACTGCCACTTCAGCGTCTTGATGCAAGCCCAGACGAGTCGATAGCTGTGCGGACGAGTTGAATCGTTCGCGGTGCTAGGCGACATCGACACAGACAGGTTCCAATGCAACCAGAAGCGCTCGTTCAGCACCGCAGTCGTCATGGACTCATCCAATGTGAACAAGTCAAATGGCTTCAGCAGACGGCGGAACCCAGTCATCAACAGCGGCGTGAGCCACCAGAAGAGACCTCGGCTGTAGATGCCACTGGTTTCCTCGGGGCTCAACGGACGACCGTCTGAGACGACAAGATATCTCGTCTTCTCCTGGGCTTCGAGAATCACGATGGCCGTCTTCAACGCGAACGAGGCAGTGAAGACGGCGCTGATGGCAGCGCTTAAGTGCGACAGCCACATGGTACGGAGGATCGCTCCATCCAGCACCAGAGAGACAAGCATGTATATATTCAAGATGGACGAAGGCTTAAGGCTCTTCGAATGTTCTATGCACGAGAGACCACCAAATACCAGACTGGCGACGAGGGCGACGCTGGACGCCACGACAGACACGGTGCGCAAGCGCCCCGCATCGTGTTGGGTCGTCCAGAGTGCGATGAGCGTGAGTTGCAAGATGGCGAGGATGCCAATGGCGGCGATTTTGAACAAACGAAGCGCGTTGCCAGAGACAGCGCGAGGAAGTTTTCCGAGTTGAAAGAGACGCAGGGGGGCGACAAGAAGCAGCAGTGAGGCGGGGAGAATAGTGAAGAAGCATTGTTCAAAAGTAAGAGTGAAGTCAAAGCTGTCGCGGCAGTCTCGAACAATTGGGCCGAAGGAATCGTCGGCGGCTGGGGAGCACATGATTGAAGTCGAGTTGTCCATAATGGGCGAAAGGCTCCAAAGGCAAAGTTTATGAAAGAAAGAGAAACAGGTCCTCGTAATTCGGGGCCGAGGGATTGGCCTTTTTAATGCCCAGGTTGTCAGCAATCTAAGGAAGGGAGCCTTCCCCTGAGACACTATCCGGTAAAGGAAGGTGGTTAAGCAAAGCAATCAAACGGCTGACAAGGAGAATTCTGTGTGTCTAGGTATGCAAATTCACACGAAATGGAGCGCGTCGTCCGAATACCGTCGGCGGAATCGTTGCGGGAACAAGGCGACAGACTCCCTCGACAAAGAAAGAAGCTTTGTAGATGTTTCTATTTTTGTTTGCCGTTTTTGGGATGAACAGAACAGACCAAGATGAGCGGAGAAAGTCGAGCTCTCTTCGTTGATCATTGATTGGGCAAAATCCAGGCCAACACCAATTCTAGGTAATGATTAATAGAGAATTCCCTGCTACGTACTTGGACAACACCCATCCCATTGCTGTGAGATCTGCTTAGCGCTGCTGCCACACGTCTCCATTCGCGCCGGGGCCGCCTCCACAGCGCCAGACGTAACCTCAAAAGCAGGTCCCTTCAGGGTCCTGAGTGGCTGTGAGATGCCCAAAACCTGACGCCACATCCCTGCCTCATCCAAACAGGTTTTCCCGGGCGTCATCCGATGAACGGGCTAGACCGGTTTATGTGGGTCCCCCCGTGTGCCCACGGACAAGTCTGGCGCCACCAGCCGGGAAAGAATGGCTGGAGAGACACGAGAGAGAGTCTGAGAGAGTTACTGGGAGCGAGAGACACTACTGCGTACGAGTACCGGAGGAGGGTGGGCCCCGATGACGCAAACTTCGAGATCTTCACCCACCAACCCGACCGACCTAACCTGCGCAACAACAACAAGCCAACACCAACCCTCCTCGCATGACTAAAATCTTGGCCACGTCAGGCCTGGCAGAACTTGCTGCGCTGTTCCATCCACCAAAGCAACACTCACAGGGTACAAACAGCCTAGAGATAGAGTAGATAATGTTCGCCTCTTCTCTTTTGGGTCCGCCCAACTGCCGCCCAGGCCCTTGGATTTTCCCCGGGCCAGTCAAGTGACGCCGATGGGGACAAACGGCCTTGTTCCTGACCCTCGTCTCCATCGTCACGGCACAGCATTCTTTGACGCCCACTCGGGAAGTCAGGGTCTCTTTGGTTGCATCATTGGTATTCCTGGGGTCTCAGATGGGCTGGCCTGCTGTGATTCACCCATCTTTTAGGTCGCACCCTCCCTCATAAGGACAGTGGCTTTGGCTGCCTCAAGAGTCCTCGACTCTGCCACTGTCATTTCCCAGCTCCAAATTATCACGTACTAGACAACTCGTCAATAGGCCATATCTCACAACTCCGGCCGTGTTCCCATCTGTCCACCAGACAGCCTCCCAGTTCAACCACCTTTCTTTTTTGTCTTACACGAAGCAAACCATTCCTTCGGCAACATGCATTTCACCGCGATAGTACCGCTGGTACTGTCCATAGTGGCATTCGTCCTGTCTTTCCTGGCCCTCTTCGCTGGCCAAAAAGAGGGCTTTATGGAGGATTACGATGTCATCCGCCTCAACACATCCGGACTTGGTCAAAACGTTCTGGACGTGAGCTCGGATTCATCCGGCGACGACGGCAGCACCTGGGATAGACTGGTCGGCATCGTCCGCAACAAGACGTCTGACATCATCAACGACATCGGCAATGACATCGCGGATCGTCTCGCCGACGAGCTCGGAATCTCTCACTGGTACTCCCTGCATCTGATGGACGTGTGCCAGGGCGACTTTGCGCCCAACGTCACGGCCCCCAACGTCTGGCTCAACGTCTCTGCCTGCACCCAGCCGAAGCCTGGTCGTGAGTCCTACCTCGTACCCCTCCGTTATGCTCCGTCACTGACTCTCATGTAGCCAATGTCAACCTCACCAAGATGCTGGACCAGGAGCTCTCCGTCGGCCCCCTGCGTCTGAGCCTTGCTGACCTCGACTGGCCCGATACTATCGAGGATGCCTTGGACAAGGTCAACAAGGCCCTGCTCGCCATCTTCGTCCTTTACGTCCTGGGCATCGGTTTCTCGGGTCTTGCCATTCTTGGCTCCTTCGCAGCCTTCTTCCTTGGTCCCGCCAAGCGTGTGACGATACCCAACTTCACATTCGCCATTCTTGCGGCAATCGTCTTGTTCGCCGGTAGCCTGGTCACAACTATCGGTGCCAAGAAGGGCGCGGACGAGCTCAACGACATTGGCGAGGATATTGGTCTCTCAGCAGACGTCGGCCAGAAGTTTATGATTATCTCTTGGGTCGCCTTTGCTGTCATGGCTGTCTCTGCCGTCTACTGGGTCACCCAGTGCTGTGTCGCGAGACGATCAACCAAGAGAGGCTACACTGAGAAGCGCCACAACAAGGGTAGTTTCTAAGAATGGAGCTGCTCGCAAAACAAACAAACAAAATGATGTGTGCCTTTTCTTCTCTTTAGATTGGATAACTCGACACGAAAGCGCCTTTTTCAACCCCGTTTGTCAGCTTCGGCCTAATAGCTGGTCTACAACGGCCACCCCCGACACCACGATCCTTCCCATTATTTCAGAAGATACCATTGATGCGACAAATGATTATTTATTTTTTTAGAATGAGCGATTCCGAAACAGAAGATCGAAAATAGCAAGAAGAATAGATTGCTCTGTAAGGCATAATTGCCGTAATATCATTATCTCTGGCCGCTCTAGTATGTGTATACGTACGGGACCCGCACCGTACAAGCATGTATCGTCCTCGTTGTGTGTTTATACTACTTTTTGTCTTCAAATTCCTCCGTATCAACGGCCTTTATTGCTTCCAGTCTCCTTCGTAACTTGGTCCATTATCATCTATGTTGTTCCTCTCATCCTCCGTCTGATGTAGCAACCGAAGCCCGGCTCCGGCTCCGAAGGCCCACTACCTTATCCCGGAATGTAGACAAGTGGGGTACGTCATTCCTCCCTAAACAGGAAAGCACCTTCCCAGCCACGACCACCTCCTGCCCCTCAGCCTAAACTCAACCTTAGCTTGACTTCAGACTTTCCACGCCGTCCCAACTACATCCAAAGTCAATCTCGAGCGTTAACTTCAAGCCTCTCGTGCCGCGTAGAGTTCCGCTTTGCTCCAAGATTTGCCTTCCCGCCCTTGCGACAGCTGCTGCATCGTTTCAAGGACCGACCCCGCAGGAGAACGTTAAGATGCCTCTACCATTCAGCAATCGCATCTCGTCCGCCAACAGCCACCCGGAGCTCCAGGACAGTGACGAAGAAGGCGATCAGCTTATCCCGCTTCTCAACCGTAGCCAGGTCAAGGCGAAGAAGGTTTGGCAGGGTTTCCTCGATTTCGCCACTCAGGGCGATATTCTCGGCATCGCCCTGGGCTTGATGTAAGTGTCCCATGTCGTTGATCGATGAATGCCCAAGAGCCTATCGCCAGAAAGTCGCGACCCATAAACCAGGGGGCGCCGCGAGCAAGAATGCGACTGACCGTTCTTCCACAGGATCGCCTCTTCCTTCACGGCGCTTGTCAACAACTTCGTGAATAATATCTTGATGCCGCCCATGTCCATCATCTTCCCTCTGAACCGCAATATGGAGGAGAAGTTCGCCGTTCTCAGAGGTGGTCCAAACTACAGCCACGAAAACAAGTACACGACCCTTGAGCGCGCCAAGGACGATGGCGCAGTCGTTCTGGCTTATGGGTACGTCGCTTCATTGGGAGGACTGTTCTTTTGTGCGTGATGACTGACTGTTGCCGGCAGCTCTTTCCTCAACCAACTGGTCTCGTTCTTCTGCATCGGCTTCGCGCTTTATGGCCTTGCGCACCTCTTTCAACTGTTTTCTCGAGACCCAATCATCAGACCTACGGTGAAGTGCAAGTATTGCCGCAAGCGTATCAGCATCAAAGTATGTGGAGACATGGCTCAAAGTCGCCAACTGCGATGCTGACTCCATTCCAGGCCCAACGTTGTGTCAACTGCTCTAGCTGGCTGGACGGTCGTGAAGACCGACCTCTCATGTGATTTTCTCACATTTGTTGTCTCCGCAGTCGTATATAGACCACGTTTCTAGGTGATGGTTCCACTGTTGGAGTCGTTGTTTTGGCATGTCAGACTCGGAGTTGCGGCATGGAGGATTGGAGGATTCACATTGTTACTAGTACAAATCACTGTACAAGGTCGCAATTTTGTAGGAACGGTTACTCCTTTCTGATTAGCACGAATAGGCTTTGCATTTTCCCGAAAGGCCCTGTGAAGAGTGTGTCTTGTCTGCGGCGCATGCCTGCGATAAATCAAGTTCCCCTTCACTGTTGACATGATATCCTCCCGGGTGTCCCATCTCCTGATGGTCATGCCCTGTTTAGACGCCGGGCATAGTTTCCTCAGGAAGTCCGCGGTTTCGATAGAAATAAGTCTTTTGAGCCTTTGGAGACATAACCCAACGCCATATCAGGAAGCAGGCCGAGCATATGAGTAAGATGGCAACAACGCCAATGACAAGGGCAACCACTCCGGCGGTCTCCATCTTGTCAATTGAGGTCTAGTGAGTTTGCGTTTAGGGGGGTGATGAAGGAAAAGTCAAGTTGGGCAGTGATATAATATGCGTGAATCTGAAATCGCATGTCTTAGATTCGGAAGGGAAGTGATTAGTCCAACTCATATTTATCCTGGTCCTTCCACGTTGATGGACACAACCTTTCTGTTCCTACGCAGGCCGATTGTTCATTTCGCATCTGACGAAGACTCACAAAGTCTTTGACTGATAGTGGTTTGTGAAGAAACAAACAAAGCTTCGCCTTGTCAACAAATCACCCAGCTCGACACACATCGCCTGCGTCCAAGCCAACAATGACTTTGACTCAAGGCCACTCAACAGTGTCCGACACAGACACAACAAACACTCTGTCCCGAACCCTACGACAACACCACGGCCCCAACGGCTCCGAGTCCAGCGAGGAATGCCCAGAAGCCCGTCTTGCCGAACCGAGCAACGGCCGCGTTGGGCGTGGAAGTGGGACTAGCCGATCCCGTCGCTGATCCTCTAGTCTGCGCCGCCCCGGTCTCCGTAGCCGAAGCCCCCGTCTCGGCCGTTGTCTGCGCCGCGAGCTTCTCCACGCCGGCAGTCACGGTGAGGGCGACGATAAAGTTTTGCGTGTCAACATTCCACATCCCCATGCGCACGGTAGAGCCACTCTGGGTCTGGGTTTCGGTAACGCGCATCATCGACCCTTCGATGGAGCCTTCGAATCCGATGGACCTGGATAGATGGGACATGTTAGGTCACCCCCCTTCCACATTCATCGGACATCCGCCCGCCCCTCATAGAGAGCTCACATGTCCTTGTCGCTGTAAGTGTGGTGAAGCGCGACGGTCTTGGGGCCGTTGATGATGGTGAGCCCGTCCCAGGCGCCGTTCATCACGGAGTCGTCATCCGCGACGCAGCCGCCTTTGACGATGTCTGCTTCGCAGCCCAGGATGTACGTGGTGGCAGCAGGCTTGGCATTCTGGACCGAGGCGTGGAAGGACGAGTTGCCCATGTACGGCACGGCGACGTCAATTTTGGTGGTGGTCTGCGCGGCAGCCATGCCGATTAAGGCGACGAGAGCGGACGCGGAATGCTTCATTTTTCTTTGGGATATTCTGACGCGAGATAGAACGACAGGTAATTCATTTGTGCGACATTGCGTTGCAATCGCGGGCTTCATGGCATTTTATGCGCATCATCAGCAGCATGACAGAAGCTCCGTTGCTTTTACGAGGACTGTGCCGCAACAGGTGTAAAAAATACACGAGTGCCCAATGTTGGCTAGCCGCTCGTATCCTGGGAGCGTATAAAAGCAGCAGAAGAAAAGGCAGGCGGATATCCACGATATTTAGGCTCCCGTCAGCAAGGTAGTTCTCCGATTGGTGCGTCGGTCGACAGAACCGTTTGTGGAGGCCACCGACCCGCTCTAACAACTGTTTTTTGCATTTCGCATGATCGGGAACTGCTAGAACGCCGTGTTTAGCAGAGCATGGCTGCGCGCGAGATAGGTAGGTAGCTGGATGATGCAGGATGTGTTGGAAGGCCTATGTGCGGTATTAGCAAAGAAGCATATCGGCACCCGTTATCAAAGAGTTTGTTTTGACGTCTTTCACCGGCCGATGGTGCCGGAATGTGGGTACGCAGATCGTCGAAGCGATGCTTCAGGAGTGCAGACAAATATTATCCGCAGTTCTGGAAGAGGTCGGCAGAAGAGCATAGGTAATGCATTTCGTAAGCGTGTCTTGGTCTTTCTGGGGGCTAAGCTGGGAATGAAAAGAGGTGTAGGAACACGAGATGACGAGACAGAC
This sequence comes from Colletotrichum theobromicola, assembly GCA_014705045.1. Taxonomy (NCBI): domain Eukaryota; kingdom Fungi; phylum Ascomycota; class Sordariomycetes; order Glomerellales; family Glomerellaceae; genus Colletotrichum; species Colletotrichum theobromicola. The sequence goes on along the minus strand of JABGLZ010000719.1, from coordinate 7,585 downwards.
TCAGCCGACATGGTGTCTGGGCATTCTGACGACTCTTGGCACATCTTTGGAGGACCAGCTGTTTCGACCGTGTGCGATAAACCTGCTGATGAGTCTTTCGTGGTCTCTGCTATCTTCGCTATGGTTTTGCACCTGCATCGTCGTCCTCACTTCGGCTCTGTTCTCCGTGAGAGTGGGGTCACCTATCGCCCGTTGCTCGTTGCGCGACATGCTCAGGGGCGTCTTGGGGTTGAGAGGGTTGTTGCACTGCGCACAGGTAAGACATGGTAGAATCTCGGCATCCAGCAAATGAATGCCGCAATGTCTTGGATTATAGGCCGTCTCCCATTTCGATGTCTGGGCGAGGCAGCGAGCCGTCCAATTCATGACATTCGACCATCGTGGTGCATCGACTTGGCATTACGCTGTCACGACGGTGCAATCGTGCCAGGAACTGGGGGTAGCTTCCGTGTCGTCCAAAGGGCGCCAAGCGTAGATCTTCGTCTGATGCCTCTTCTACCAAGCCCGAGCACCTGATCCCTCGTCGATAGTTCTCTCACCGCAACCAGCTCGGCAAAAGCTTGGCTTGTTGAGCTTTTCGCAGCTTCCTCATGTTCAATCGACAGGAGAGAAGGAAGGGAACACTGGGCCGTTTGAGACGGCACCTAAGGTAGCAGGTGGATGTGGACGTGGATGGATGGTGGAATCACTTGTGAACAGTGAATTGCACGGCACCGTGGGAAGGCGCGCCGGGAAAGTGGGCAGGCAGCGGGCAGGAAGTTTCCGAGGTTCCTCTGGAGAGGAGGAGGGAGGGAAGCTGCTGGCTGGTTGACCTTAACTCAGGGCCCAGTGGAGGGCATGGAAGGGCCTTCCCTTCAGCGCGGCGGGGCGGCGGGCATAAGGTTGGAACGCTGGAATGAGACGGGACTGGGCGCCCTTGCCCTCGCTGGGCGCGATGCTGTTGGCCAGTGGTGTTTTAGCTCCAGTCTTCAGAGCTCCAGTTCACGCGACCGTGCCCACCCAGTTCATCATATTTTTCTGCGAATTTCACGGTCTTGGCATTTCTTGGCTCCTTTCCCCCTTCCACCTCTCATCGTTTGTTTCTGCTGCCAGCCTGCCGTGCTCCCTCCCCTAGCATCCGCCATGGGACCGCCAACCGCGCCCGATGGCCACTGGAGTGGACTGCCCAGCGCGGTGGTGGCACCCGTGGACCTCTGGCTCCTGGGCATTGACGGTCCTGGCTTGCTGGCCTACTCTGGGCTCCTCTTGCTGAGTGAGTCCAGCGTCCTTTGCAAGGGCATGTCTGGTATTCGTTTCTTGGCCTTCATATTGCTAGAAAGAATGCCAATTGCTCACCTTCGCTCGCCCAGCCTTGGCCGGCAACGACGGCGCATTGGCAAAGCGTCCTTTTCCCTCCTTCGCTCACTTGATCAGGTCCCCCATCTTCGTCTTCTGTCGCATTTCAAGTCCAGCATATGTCCAGACTTTGAACAACTCCAAGCGCTCCCTCGTCTTTGTCCTCCCCTTGCCATTGCTGCTCTCGACAGCCCTCGGGAACGCCTACCGGACCATTGCGCATTTCGCGATACAGATACAGAGACGCACCCGCATCGGGACCTCCGCGAAACGAACGAACCCACTCTCCGCCGACGAAACGAGAACGACCTCTTCTAGATTTCTTCCTCCCTACGCTACCTTCCTTACCTTAATAATATTACCACCCATTCCAAGCTCTCCCACCCGTCTGGCTGGCTCGCGGGAACTGCCTTGTCTAGGTAGCCCGCCTCCGATGAGCCGCCTCCCGTACCTTAGCTCAGCATTTTGACGTCAATCGCCGCTGCTGCGCCGGTCGCCCTCGTCCCCGGTGCTGTCGATTACCTCCGCCGCTGGCCCACGTTCTCTGTGTGCCCCGTCACGTCCTGTCACGATGAGATGCCCACAGCCGTTGCTCGCATTATTGTCATTATGTCTGGTCTCCTCCCACACCGTCCTCGCCGAGGATATCACTACCGTCCCGATCTACCTCCCGCACTACGATGCTAAGAGCTGGTCACTGGTGCGGGGCAGCGTATTGTCAAGTGTACGAAGAGAAATCTTAGAGGAGCTGTGGCTTCCCCCTTGTGCGATATGCGCTCTTCGGTTAAACTAACTGTAACTCCACTGCAGAATTCTAAGGAGACAACATATACCATCTTCTGCGCGCCGCAGACGCCCCCAAATTGCGACCTCGCCCTCGAATTCCCCTTCATCTTTGTTGAAGGTCAGCAGACGCTCGACTTTCACGGCACCAAGACATCAACACTGTACGTTCAGACCCTCCCTCTCGACGTTAGCTAGCTCCGACAGAGGCTGATTATACGCGTGAACAGGATCGCGGACCTCGGCTGCACATTAGGCGGAACGACGGCAGCTACGTGCTCCGGCTACTCGAGCCTGAAGAGCGGCTACTCGAATGGCAAACTGACGGGTCCGACTGAGGTGTCCTGGACCTCATCCCTGACCGGTTCCGAGGTGCAATGGGGTGTTCTCACTCTTGCCGACAAGCCCGACAAGACCGAGGCCGTGCCGACGGCTGCGCCCACCGACGGTTCGAATTACGACGACTTCCTCTACACCGGCGCCATCTCCTCCTCGATGCCCGTCGAGACGAGCCCCAGCGCCGCGTCGCATCTCGAAACCCGTTGGGTAATCGCCGCATCAATATGCACCATGCTGGTTGCTGGCGTGACAGCCTAGTAGCTGACGGGACCCATTTTCCGGAAATGGCGTACGTACACCATAACGATGCGTACGCAGATGTGCACCAGTACAGAGGAACCATGGCGCTGGAACACGAAATGACGTCGCCACGATCCCACGGTTAGATGGAGCAAAGGGGAGCTTGCGTCTGGGGGTTGATGGGCGTGGAGGTCTTCCTTGCTCTCTTGGCCGGGGAGCGAAATATTGGCGGAGTGCTGGAGAAGTTGGTTCAAGGCATTGACCACCTCGCTGGGTAAACTATTATTACTTGATTTTGTTGGCGATTCGGGTCTGCTGTTCACGCAATGTGCTCCCAATTGGAGTTATACCCCCATATCGGCGTTATACCAAGTTGCTCTTTTCCACGGGTACAGTTTAAGTGGCAAAAATACAAATGTGAAAGCTAGAAACCGTTGGAGTATTCTAAAACAATAACAACAACACACAACCGTCACTGACATCCTAGGGACGTGTTATTGCGGGACTGTATATGTGAGAGAAAGACAAAAGCTCCCTCCAAGAGCTTCACTGCCATAGGTAGCGAGGATTTCAAGGCAAAGGGGTGGGGTTGGAGGGAGGGGGGAGGCGGATACAGAAACAAAGATGCCACCGACACAAACTTGCTCATTACTCAAGTGAAGCACTGAAGCATCCCAGTGTCACCCTTGCGATAATACCGCCTGTCTGGGCATTCCGTGCGGTGGACATGTTGCCTGCCGAAACCTGCTCAGCGTCTTGAATCCGACGACACCAACGACGGCAGGATCATGGCTCGCTCACACGAGCCAGTATTGAACACTACCATCTCGCTTCGTGAGATACTCGTCACGCCTCGAAACTCGCCTTGGAGTAGGATATGGAGACAGGATTCAGTAATGCACGTCCTCATTAATCGTAAGGATAAAATTGAACGCGTTCAAATGGGATGTTTTGTGAAGTACTGATCCCTTACAATCACACACGTGATATGACCAACGAACCAAGTAGACGAGTTCAGAGACGTGAGAAAAGTGTCATGATCATTAGGCGATTCCAGTAAAGATAACTAATAAACAATACTCCGTGCTCCTTTTCCTCTCCGTCCAGCCAAACGCCTAGGCCATGTAAACCATCAGAAGAGCCGCACCAATTCCTCACATCAAATCAGACAATGCCCCAGAAAAGAACTTGCGATCCAGCAATAATCGCAGCAACGTTCCAAGCACCGAGCCTGAAACGGTTAGAGCTTGACGTTTGGCTTGGCGTTTGTTGAAAACCCGCTTCCAGTTTCCCTTCTCCCTTCAGATGGGCGCTGGACTTGAGCTTGATCTGGTGCTTGATCTCGTAGTCAACGGTGGTCTTCGAACCGGTCATTCTGGTACTGTCGTCCCCGGTCTCTTCTACATGAGAATTGATGTTGAATTTACCCGACTCGATGTTCTCCTGCGAAAGTTCGTAGCCGCCTTCGCCGTTGAGTGATCCATTGCCAAAAACATGCGCAGAGTCATGCGTAGCCAACTATTCTCCGATGGCCTCCGCAATTTGGTTTTGATCAGTGTTCCGGGTGTCGTTTTCATCACCGTCGTAGCCCTGTACGGCTTCGAGAGCGCTCATCATCTGTCCAAGACCTACGGACTGGTCATTACCGCCAACATACCACCTTTGGCCACAGACGACGCCAGTGTCGGTTGCGGTGCAGGCCTTGGCAGCAGCCTGAGCCGTGGGAGTCATCAGTCTGTAAACCTCGGTCTTGAGCTCAGCCAGGTCTTGTGCCGACTTGTACATGAAGCGGGAGAGATATCCCTTGAATGTCTTCATATCCGTGTTGCATGTGCCGACAGTCTCGCACGCAGGCTCGTACATGATGTTGGTGCTGTTGTCAAAGGGACCAAAGAAGTGCTTGAGGGTGTCCAACATCTTGACCGTACGATTGTGCCAAACAGCTTCTCCGGTGGCGTTGGCCATGACGGCCGCACCATACAGGTAGATGCCCGTGGAGTACGTGAAGGAGAGAGGGTTGACCTTGGAGCAGTTGTCGCGAGAGTCAGCGCCGTCATAGACCTTTAGGTCAGCGTCGAGGAAGCCAACAGTCTCAGACCAGTCCCAGACCTTGTTGGCCCAGTCAAAATACTTCTGTTCGCTAGTGGCGCGACCCAGTCGTGCAGCCAGCTGGAAAAAACCGCCGTTGCTGACCGAGTTCTTGTAGTTCAGGCCGTTGGGGTTGCTCTCGTAGATCTGCCACAACAGACCGCCGCCACAGTGAGTTGTGTTCCAGCGAGATGCCAAAGACTCAAAGATGTTGATGCCCATCTGGAGCCAGGACGGGGCCTCTGGGTTTGGCTGAGTGAAGTTGCGTTCAGCAGCGGCCATGACAGCAAAGCCCCAGAAACCCAGGTCATCATTGCCCTCCTCCGAAGCGTGTTCCGGGGGCATGAAGTCGAAGTTGGGTCCCGTATTGACCTTGGCAGTGAGGGCCTGGGCGATGACATCGTTGTAGCTTGAGTCACCAGTGTAATAGTAGTAGTCCAGCATGGCTCCCCAGAGGGCACCGGCCTGCCACCAGTAATAGGGTTCTGGCAGGTCACCGACCATCTGGAAGAACATATGTCAGTGGAATCTCGGGGCAGAAGACGAGTAGTGGGAGTCAACGTACCTTGGCGTCTGATGAGACATTACCATTGTAGTAGGACATGGCCCCATGAGCAAGGCTGCCAGCAACGGCCTTGATAGAATCTGGGGGGCTAGTCAGCGACCTCGCTTGAAGAGCGGTAGTGAGTGGGTATGACTGACCTGTGTTGTTGAGGTCGAGTGTGTTGGGCTGCGTGTAAGGCACCGCCAAAACACCGGCCGCTGCAGACGCAACGAGGGCTGACTTGAAGAAGACCATGTCGCCGAGTCGTGGTGGAGAGCTTGGAAGATCAAGAGACTGGAGTTGGTTGCGGACTAGATGCTGTCCTGATGTCAAGCCTGGGACCTGGCCGTTGACGTGAGGATGTCGTAGACGGGGCAAGCCAATCTCGATGATTTGAAGAGAATGGTCGACGCTTGGGGATGGGTAAAGATGGAAAGCCAAGCTATCGTATGGCCAAAGAGAGCGTATGCCAGTCAGATGGATGTTGGATGGAAGATGTTGGAGGAGAATGGATGTCTGGAGGTGAGGTTGGCTAAATATACCCCGAGACCTCGAGGGGAGCGCTTGTTGTAAAGGAAAGAAGGAGTATGGTAACTTCCACAAACGAGGGTTCTAGTTGCCTCTCTCGGACTTGGAAGGCAGTGGAAGACGTCGAAGCAGGCAAGAAAAGATGGGAGGCAGCGTCAGGTCGATGAAGCTGCTGTTGCGCAAGGAATGAACGGCTGTCCTGCGGTGCGTATAAGCGGGCAACTAGTTTCTGGAGGCAATGGCGACGGCAGATCCACAACGAAGCTGGGAAGGTATGTAGTTGCCAGCACCGACGAACACACACAGGCACGTCAGGAACACGGAGGGTCGGGGAAAGAGCGTGGTAAGGAGCAGGAACCAGGGATGAGGGGCGGGAAGGCGCTCATGAACCGGCGGCCCGGCCGTCTTAAGGCGAAAACATCAAGAACTGGACCACCTCAGGGGCTTGGAGGGTTGTGGGGGAGGATGGCACTGGCGCTCCCCGCATTGGCATTGTAGAAGACAAGGAAATATGCAGGGGCTCGGTGTCGACTCCGTCCCTTCTTTCTGTCGAAGTCGTCACCCCATGATCCTATGTCGACGCTTTCTCTCCACTGCTGCCCTCAACTCCTTTGAGAGTCGGGCAAGCCTCGCATTGCCCTTGCTTGATCGAGTTTGCTCTTTCTCATCCACAAACGCGCTTTAAGCAGGGAAGCAAGCTGGCGAGAAAACAGCCGCCACGTTCGAAAAACATTCGTTGCTGACCAGTGGAGGAGGGGCGCTAGTCAGGCACACGCACGTTTGATGGCTGAAAGGGGCACGGCGGCAGCAGAGCTCCAGCTTGGAGCCGCCGAAAGGAGACGCAGAGCCAGCATTGGCGATGAACTCTGCGCTGAATGGAGACTCCATGCATGCGCTGGAGAGAAACGACTGGTGCAGACCCCCTGACTGGCCAGCACCCCCATGGGAGGAAGTTGTGGAAGATCGGCTCGTCCGACAAGCTTGTCCAGGTGCCAGTGAGTGACTCTAGCCCACTGATTGGATGCTTGTTTAGTGTTGATCTACTTGAGAGCCACTAGCTCGGGTTACCGTTACTTTGGACTCGACATTTGAAACACCAGCGCACCAATTTTAGCCGCCTCTAATTGGGAGAGGCTTTGCACCTATGCAACCTCAATCCAAGTTAACCTAATACTCTGGGTCTGACGGCACAGTACGACGTACAGGAGGTAGAGTAGCCATAAGGCGACCAGATGCCAGAAAAAGGACCGCCTAGACGGCAACGAATCAATGCCGGTGCAGTATCTCCGACCTGTTCCAACACGGGCTCGGTTCCACCGGCCGCCCGCTTTGGGTCCGAAATGCGTCCGCCGTCACGGAGATGCAATTTCGGGCGGCATGCTTTCTGGCCGTATACTCCGAAAAACCCGGCCGGTTTGAACAAACTCCCGTTCCCGACACGCCATATATGGTCCACTACAGCCTCACGTCACATAGTAGGTCCCAAGCACCTGTCTGACTTGTTTCATCACTCAATTTGGCAGGCCGGTTGGTTCACTTGATGTCCACAAGCTTGATGGCTCACTGAGTGTGAACCCGGCAGGTTCTGAAATTCTATAAAGCGCTCTCCCCTCCTCCGAAGCTTCGAAATCTGTCTCCCTCATCCTAATTCTTATTCACTCCCCCGTCTTCTTCTTCCTCTCCTTCTCTTCCTCCTCCCCTTTCTCCTCATTCTACGTCCTTATTGCT
>JABGLZ010000718.1:126500-174362 GCA_014705045.1 Colletotrichum theobromicola | reverse complement strand
CCCCGCCGCCCCCCCCCCCCTTTGCCGCCAAGCTAAAATAATGCAAGCCAGCCGCCGTTTTCCGCATGCCGTCGCACGTTTTCACACGAAGCGGTCTCACAAGAAAAACCTGGCTTTTCTCGCTCCTAGCTTCTTAGTCCGAGCTCAAGGAAGGGGGCTAAAGCAGTGAGCTAACGGAGGCACACAAGCACGGGTAAGCTCGAAGCGGTCTGGTACACTTGGGGGGCCCCTCTAGCAGCCGCAGGACCGGGCTCTACTGTTCCACTGGGATCGCGGATCGTAGAATTCTGTACGGATCTCAACTCCCTAAAAGCAGCCCTCTCGGATTCCGAGGCCTGCTTGTGGGTTTTTTTTCCCCCTCTCGTGGGATGGGATACGTAATTTCGATTGCAAATGGCACAAACACTGAGGATGGCTGAGGCGAGTGAAGGCCGCCCCCTCACTTGACCGCTTAACCTCCTCGAAGCGGCCTAGTCGTCGGAGGGGGGGCACAGGCAAGAATATGGGGAAACCTGTTTGACAACGAGACAAGCGTCCGAGGCATGTCCCCAGGCCGACGTTCTGGAGCGGTCGAAATTTTGCAGCCATGGGCAAAAAAGCCAGTCACGAGGGCGATGTTGATCGGAGATCTTGGAGTTTTTTTTTTAGTTTTTTTTTTCATGTTGTTTCGGTCGCGGAGACGGGGGCTGTTTTCGGAACGGCATGGCGACTGCCGATACGAGGCGGTCAGCGAGAAAAAATCATGCAACCGAGGCATGTTGTTCCTCCTCCCTCCCGCTTGAGGCGATCCCTCGTGCAGGTACAGGGCCTTGGCCGCCGGTGGCTAATTTGAGCGGTTGTACGGATACGGGAGATCAATCCTCTTCATCTCGCTTGCTGCCGCTCCGACATGGAGCAGATGGCGGGATTTCTGTTTTTGCCATCCCACTCTCTCTCTCTCTCTCTGTCTCCCACCGTCAAAGCTTCGTTTCTGAATGTTGACGCATACGTCATTTCTTGTTCTGACGAAGAGTGGCGGCTGTCGAGGCCACGGTTTCGCGGATTCAATGTTTCACAGTCTCGGCGCCATCTGTTGCACTTCTGGTGCCGGATTACCCATTGGCGTCAAGATGGTCTGGGTCCAGGCTGCGCGAGGGCTAGATAACGCAAGATCGACACTTCTGAATGACCAGATGTTTTGCCTCGGATTCTTCGTGGTCTGTTCCAAATGTAGCACTACGATATGCCGGTGAATGAGGTGATGGCATGTAATTGCATTGGATCAGCCACCCAAAGAGGTGCTGACCCATGCCTTGGATGGCTTGGAAGATTACTGATGGCCGGCTGAAGGGGTTCAAGTCTTGATCACAGCAAAATTTTATGTGAGGCTCTTGGCATTATTTGAATTTCATCGCCAACGAGAGATGATGGGAAGCTAATACATCCAACATAACGGACGTGTACCGTAGCGGTGTTGAGTCTACTCAGGAGTAAGATAGCCAGCTTTGTCGGTCGCCTTGTGCCCCATAGGTACCCCTCAAAACGAATACACCCTCATCCGCTGGGAATGAATCATCCGCTGGAAATGAAGCAGGAATAAACACGCATCGGTTACTGATCATGGAACTTTCAAAGAGCGGCGGCAGAGAGCGTCGTTGTGGCGGGGCCGTTGAAGCCAAGCCCCCGGAAGTGGAGCCGTTTCCCCGGATCGCCAAGACGTCAGCCGCCGCAACGCCCTACCCGTTCCCGCGGGTGGGTCGCCCGTTTACCGGCAGCAACTCACCCACACTAAGCCGCTGCGTTTGGTAGGAAAATTACTCCGGCTTATTTCTCATATTCACGCATCCAGGTTTTGAGAAGCCCTAGGAGATTTACTTACAACTTGGTAAGGTGCAACAGGATGATGCTGAGTGAATATGAACCACATTGCGACTTGGAGGCATATCATTGTGTCAAAACTTATTCAAGCAGATTTAGATATTGCAGTATGATATTATAATAGTAGATAATTTATACAAGGTCGTGGGGTATTATGGGGGTATCAAGTCTTCAAAACCGAAGCCTTCAATCTTCCTTCTCATACACTTCAAAAACATGGGGGAATAGTAAAAGAAAAGGTCTCTCGTATATCACGGTCCATCGAGGATCATGCGTATTACACGAGGAACGTAAGATGGTAAACGATGCCTTGAGGGACTGCAAGCCCGGACATTTACTTCCTAATCTGCATAATCGCCGGTTTAGACGCGGGAGTTGTACCAGCGACGGCGGTGGACAGCAGGGCGGTTGTCGGCAACAGCAGTGCGGCGACGGACCCAGAAGAGGCCGATGAGGGCGGACGCAAGCCAGACAATAGCGGAGAGGAAGGTGAAGGCGATGTTGGCCTTGTGGCGCCCGCAGTCGTCGCCACGGGGGCTGACATTGCTCCAATCGAAGACGGGGCCGCAGCCATCACCAATGAGCTGCATTCAGTGTCAGCAATTGTGCCTTTGAAGCGGGAGATAGTCGAGAGCGGAGGAGGATGAACTTACGTTGACGAGCAGGCCAAAGGAGACGAACCAAAGGATGCTGATGAAGATGTCCATGGGCCAATGGACGAAGCTGCCCGAGAAGGGGAGCAGCCAGATGAGCGCGAACAGCATCGAGATGCTGGACACCACGATGGTGTAGATGAAGCGGCCGTTGTCCCACGAGGAGGCGTTGTCGTGGGCATGGAGGTAGGCGCCGGTGATGCCGGTCACGATGGCGGCGAAGGCCAGCTCCGCGGCGCGGAAGATCATTTGCACAATGCGGTCGATGGCCATTTTGGATGTTGTTGGCTCAGTTTGGCTTTGCGAAAAGGGGGATTGTTTGGTTGGCCGAGGTGGCTGTGTCCGTCGCACGGAAGGGATGGATGCTTGTAGATCTGCTGGTGGGTTTGTCTGTGTCTAAGGAACAGAAAAGGGTTGGGAGGGACTGAAGATGGATAGTCTATTTATGAATATCCGGGATGAGCCAAGAAAGACAAGACTCACAGAGAAAGGTCTGGATCGGACCAACAGGAGTCACATCAGGATGACGCCCACAGCCAGAAGCAGGTTTGCGCGGAGGGAAGGGGGAAAAATTGGGCGGCAACCTCCCTTGACAAACTTACACCGTCATCTCGTCACCGCACCGAGGTGAGCCAACAGGGACCCTTTCTTCACGGCTCGGCTTTTAGCTCGCATATTGTGTGTGCCACTACATGGGCAGAACGCCGCGCCAGAGCAGGCGAGTGAGTAAGAGTAGTGTAACGACAAAGTCCCGAGACCTTCTTTTCTCCTGCAGGACGGCGGGGGGAGGGGGAGAAAGTGCTAGACCCTGCCAAGATCGCTCGCGTATTGCCGGCATCTCAGAGAAAGGGAGGGAGGGAACAAGGGGATGTTGGCTAACGTCACTGGGGGACGGGCAACGCGCAGCGAGCTTTCGTGGCGCGCTCTCGAGAGTCTGTGAGCGCTTGGTACCCTGCATACTTGCTCTCAAAATGAGGTCATTCTGGCTAGGGGAAAGAAAAGGGCAGACGGGAAGGACGGGTGGGCTAGGGCTGGAGTGGGCTCTGATAGGGCGGCGCGTGGAGGCAGCCCGGGTCGTGAGGTTTGAAACAAGCCTTTGCGGGGGGGCTGCGATGGGAATGTTGCGACCCTGCAGGCTGACGGTCTATCCTTTTTCTGGCTCTGTTGGTACAGACTTAGTAGGCTTGTCTTGGTCTTTAGCCTGCCTAGTTAGACCGGAGTCATTGCGATTTTGATATTCGCATGCTGTCAGCCAATGCGCGCGGTTGTCTGGGCGGCAGAAGTAAGTTCAGCGCCAAAGAGCCGAGACAGTCAAGCCAAGAAGAGAAGAAAGCATCTAGACCATCATGACTTTGGGATATGCGAAAGCCGGACTTGCTGTGGCATGACCTCATCACGATACATGTCGCCTGAGGGTGACAGCATTGTAATCCTGGCCCCACGAGCCTGAAAAAAATCAGACCCTGAACTGAGTAATACAAACACGGAAGCCCGGCAGGAACACTTCATGTCGCGCCTCATCACCCAAAGAGCGAAGCCCTGAACGTTGCGAAACCTGTGGCGATCGCTGTGGCTTTCGAGGGGAGCCCAGAACGCTCCCGATCGGCGAAACGGGCAGCGATGGGCGCATCACAGGACCTGAATGGGGTGATCTGTGTGGCTAGTGCCATGTCTGGTGAGTCAGGAAAAAGGTCCCTTTTGGGGCATGTCGTCGCCCAAGACGCGCAGAAATCAGGGCTGCGCGCCGTCGTTGGAGGTGAAGAAAGGTGAAAGTGACGTCATTTCCTCATTTCCCTTAAGTGTGGTCGTATTGCGGCCAGGGCCATCGGTCCAACCAGCTTCAGCCACACAATTCTCAAGCCTCCCCTTCCCGGGGCTTGTCAACGCAGCAAATGAGACCAATTTCTCATGCACGTCTGATGACAAGAGAATGAAGTGGCTGACGCTTCCGGACTCATCAAACGGCGTCCGCTTTGGTTGCATCGTGTTGTCGTAGCGCGCCTTTCTCACACATTGCAGCGCAGTCGCATCGCGAGACTAGAAAGCCCCTTCATGTCGGTACTTGAGCGCTGGTGCGCCGCCGGGCTGATGCCGTCGAATCGTTACGTAGGGCCAAGCGCCTTTGTCCGCTTCATTTCGTTTTTTCGCGCCGGATTGGTCTGCTAGGCTCGAGTGCGGCCGATTTCGAGATGGGTTTTTCGATCTGGTCGGTGAGTGGGCCACGGCCACGCGTTCGCCTTGGGAGGATGATGTTGTCCAAGGCTCCAAATAAGCCAACCGTGCCGTCTTTCCATCTGGATCGCAAAAGGAGATACTGTTCATCCGACAGTCAATAACTTGGCGCCGGTTCAAGGTTGAGGGAAGGGATGCAGCGAAATGCGCTGCGCGGAACCAGTCCGCATTTCTGGGGTCACAGCGGAATGTTTGACCTCGGTCCGGAGGGCTGTCGGCACTTTGTGGGTCTGTTCTTCGGCATTTACCCCAGACTTCTAGGTGGAGCCCCACAAATTGCCGACCCCGCGTGTCTCACCTGGTCCCGGGAGTCTGGATTCATCCTTTGAGCATGAATCTGACAGATATAAGATAGTTTTCGAGAACTTAGAGCCTAGATCTCGGGTTTAGACGATGAATTGAAGTGTCACGTGCAGCATTTCCAGCAGTCAGAGACCATTCCGACATGAAGCCTTCTAGCTCCAATACGGGCTTCTTTCAAGAACTCCCGGTCCTGCCGAATCAATTTTTTGATGATGCCAGCTTCCAAAGAGCCTTGAGACGTAAGAAAACGAAAACTGGTGCTGCTATGTTCTCTGCTAATAGTAAATAGTGTTCGTTCCCAAAAATGTCATCAGCCGTGTGGAGGTCGAAATCGCCCAACTCGGGGAGGACGTCCTGTCCGACCAGATTTTCGCATGGGTCACGGAATCCGAGCACAACAAGCCGTATCTCAAGGGCAACGGCCGCGACGCATTCGGACGGCCAAAAACCGAACTCGTCGTCGGCGAAGGATGGCGCGGCCTGCAGAACTTCGGCATCGCAAAGGGCATCGTCGCCACCGGATACGACACCTCTCTCGGGTCGTCCGCCCGCGTGATCCAGTTCCTGAGGATACACCTCTGGAGCCCCTCCGCCTCGAACGTGACCTGCCCGTCGGCCATGCAAGACGGCGCGGCGCGGCTGCTGCAGCTGCACCTGGCGAACGGTGGCGGCGACCTGGATGCGACGCAGCGCAAGGTTCTCGACAACGCCTTGCGGCACCTCCTGTCCAGAGACCCCGCGAAGGCGTGGACCAGCGGGCAGTGGATGACGGAACGCATCGGCGGGAGCGATGTGTCGCTCACGGAGACGGTCGCGACGTACGACCCGTCAGCGCAGCCGGGCCTGGCGAACGCCGAGGAGGACGTCCCCCTCGGCCCGTGGTCTATATCCGGCTTCAAGTGGTTCTCGAGTGCGACGGACTCCGCGATGAGCGTCCTTCTGGCGAGAACACAGAATGGAATCAGTGCGTTTTATGCGCCGATGAGGCGGCACGACCCGTCGGCAAAGACCATGGTTGGAAAGTCCAAAGGGACTGCTGGAATGGAGTTGAACGGGGTTCGGATCCAGCGACTGAAGAACAAATTTGGCACTCAGTCTCTGCCTACTGCCGAGCTAGAGTTGGAAGGTATGAGGGGCTGGTTACTTGGGAAAGAGGGCCGCGGCATCAATGAGATCAGCACGATTCTCACGCTTACACGGATACACTCCGCCGTGGGTGCCGTGGGTTACGTGGGCCGCGGGTTAGCCATCGCGAGAGCATATGCCAAGGTCAGACAAGTCGGCGCCGGCCGAGGCAAAAGGATGCTGCTCGCTGAAAGTCCCCTGCACATGCAGACTCTGGCAGACATGACCGCAGAGTATCACAGCCTCATGTTGCTCACGTTCTTCACATCCTACCTCCTGGGCCTGGACGAGCACCCTCAAACGAGCAAGTCAGGGCTGCCCCCGGCGCTTGCCTCCATCACCCCAGACCAGAAGCACATCGCACCCCTACTGCGAGTTCTCACGCCGCTCTGCAAGGCGTACGTCTGCAAGAAGTCGATCCCGCTGCTGTACAGCTGCATGGAAGCTCTGGGCGGCGTTGGCTACCTCGTGAACGAGGAAACAGAGTACCTCAACATTTCACGCATCTACCGCGACTGCTGCGTCCTCTCAATCTGGGAAGGCACAACCGACGTTCTCGCGACGGATTTTCTGCGGGCGCTGAAACATCCAAAAGGTGGCCAGGAGTCCGTCGACGCCCTGGATGCCCTGCTCGGCCGCTCGAACAACAACAACTGGCCCCAGTCTGCCGAGGCGAGTTCCCCCGCATGGACGCCGTCCGACTCATGGCAATCAGTCAAGACGGAGATAACACGGCTTTCGCAAGGGGACCTCGTCGGGGATGCGCGATCTATCCTGTGGACCGTAGCTGAGGCTCTCACGGGGGTGCTGTTGTACGCGGACGCGAGCAGGGATGGCAGCGAACCGGCGCTCGATATACTCTCCCGCTACAGAATCCGCGCTAGAGGTGAGACCTCTGTCGGCAGAGCGGCTAAGGCTTCGGACGAGCCGCAGGGAAGCAGGGAGAGGCTCGCGAGGAACCGTGCTATTGTGTACGGGCGGGCTGGAGGAGCAGAGGTGTCGCCGGCGCCGTCAAAGTTGTGATTCGATGATGATGACAGGTTTCTTAAGCGCGGGTATAATGTCAAGCGAATGTGTGTGCTGTGAGGAATGCATGATCTTTCTCTCATGGAATTTCTGACTTCTCTGACCTCCCACGTGGCCGTCCCGATGCTCCCGTGAAAGTCTGACAACATGCGTCCGCAAAGCACAGCTCCCTCCCAAGTTCGATACGGGTTCAACTCACACAAAGGGCGCTCTCTCCCCCCGGGAGATTGGTGATTTGCAACTCCAGACGACGGGCTCAACGCCGCCAGAAAGCCTTGCCGATTAGCACAGCGCAGCTATGTACGTGCGCGGGTGATTACTTAGAGTCTCGGATTTCGTGCTGCGATGATCCCCCCACCACCCGTACTTTTGGCCGATTTCGAGCCCCCGATTCGCGAGTTGCAAGGAGGTCCGAGTGCGGCCCTAGATCCAATTACAGCAAGGAGAATCTGTTTGATCGGTAGGAGTTGGGTTACTTTGGGACTAAATAAAGTTTCAAGTCCGGGCGCCGCGTCCAACGTGTCGCCTGCTCCTTTGACCGGGATGATGCTCGCCGAGGTGCGTCCTCTTTGTTCGCTGTTGGGGTGGTTTACCCCCGCGCGCCCGGAGTCACCCTCTTTGACAGCAAACAATAGAGGCAGTATACGCGGAGCAGACCTGAGGACGCGATTCAAGGGAAAAGCTCCAATCGGGCGTTTCTTGTCCCGTCGCCGTCCAGCAATCTTTTGTGAAAACACAAGCTTCTCCCGCCGGCACGTATCGCTCCACGAGTGTCGTCCCATGGGAATGGATCGTCGTCAACCTGCCCCCACCCCTCCCCCCATCGAACGACATCTTTGACTTCAGCTTACTTCGCTGATATCTGTGCCCGCCGTCGACGATGCGGATGCCCGACCTGGTCGACCAGGAATCATGCGGGGGCCAAGTTCGAATGTGCACTTGGAACAGAACGATACCTACTTGCCTGAGGTCTGGGTAAGTCGCCGTCTCCACCTGCCGCTCTGACCGGTGGGATCGATACTGACAACTGATTCAGACGTGGTATGCCATCGGAGTGTTCGTGATACTCTTGCGATACGCGGTGCGATTTCGAACTGTCGGGTTTCGCGGGTTCCGGGGCGATGACTGGCTTGCCCTGCCTGTGTGTTAATCCAATGGCTCTTGCAACGAAAAGACTCATGCCTAACAGTCCATTAGTACCTCGCCTTATACTCGTTGAACGTATACATCGTCCAGGTTACATACCACACTGGCGGAAACATTGACGTTACCGCGGACGCCGTCAAGTCGCTTTCGGACGACGACGTTCGTATTCTTGAGCTTGGGTCGAAGCTGGAGTTCATCTCGTGGTACTCATACCCGGGCTGTATCTGTAGGTCTTGGCACACAGTGATGGCGCGTGGTGATGCGCTCTAATATCATCGACCAGGGGTGCTGAAGTTCACGGTCCTGTTTTTCTATAAGCGCCTGACACTGGGGATCCTACGACGAAAGACACTCGTCACGCTGTTTTGGTTGTGCGGGCTGTCATATTTCGCTCTGTGCCTGACCGTAACGTTAAGTTGTCAGCCGTATGTCCTGCAGAAAACAACATCAAATGGGTGGGGAGGCGATTTTTAACAAGAGGTGCTAGGTATTCCGACAACTGGCGAATCCGACCACTGCCTGGCCCCGAGTGCACATTCCGACCGCAGAACTTCTGGATGCTGCTGTGGTTGAACATCTTCACCGACGCCGCCCTGCTTTCGATCCCGATACCGATCCTGTGGCACCTACGAGTCACCCTGCGCCGCAAGATCGGAGTCGCCATCCTGCTATCGTCAGGCGTCTTCGTGATATCGACGGCGATCGTACGAGCGGTGTCGACACTCACGGGAGCGCCGTCCGTGATCAACATCAACAGGTGGGGCTTCCGAGAGCTGGGCGTCGGCCTCATCACCGTGACGCTCCCCGTGCTGAGCCCCCTCTTCACGAGGCCGTTTTGGCGGCGCGGGCCGTACATCCGCGATTACTACGACCGGCTGCGGAACCCGAGGTCTCCCGTCAACAACGCGAGGTTCGGCAACTGGCTGGGGACGATGGTCCTGCGGTACATTGACGAGGAGGAAGGGGCGGTCTTCCGGGAGCCGGACTCGGCCAAGGCGTTGGAAGATGCTGGGTACCAAGAGTATGCGCAGAGGGCGGAGTCGGCGAGGAAAAGCAGCAACGAGACTTACGAATTGGGGACGACGAGCGGCGGGACGAGCACGAAAAGCATCACGGGCATCGAGCCGGCATGATATACGGATACACACACAAAAGCAAGGGGGTTGGGGGAACTATAAGCATTTTGGCAACGGGGCAACAGGACAGCATACCCTCACGTTTTCTTCTGATACACGGTAATGTAATTTATGATATCCTACGCATAAACGGCCTTGAGGAGAAGAATGCAAGCAATTGGGAAGAGTCGATGGTAGATGTGGCTCGTCCTTACCGCCTGATAAATAGCCTGCTTCGCCATCCCAATGGACGAGACGAGCTGTGTGGAATGTTTGCTACACGAGCAGATGAATTATGGAGATAGTAGGCGTACCTCTCGCTGCGCACATGTCTGAACAGGCAACGGACCTTTCACAAGACCCGGCGTTGGTCCGGCGCCCTGTGCAGTCGGCAAGGACGCAATCCGAATGCGCGTATAGGGGGATTGTTGGGACGAGTCCATTCGCCATTTGAATTTCATCCAAACTAAAGCGACAAGGCCAATCAATGTACATGACTCAATACACATCGTGGCAAGACAAGGAGGGACAAGCTTAGCAATTGGCTTGTCGCTGATCAGAGCGCCAGATATATCACATGGATTCGCCAGACGTTTTCCACAGCAGAACTCATGATGCTAAGGTTGAGGTTAGCCACATCCACGAGGGAAAGCAAACGCGGGGGCTCTTATTTCACACTCCTTCCCGACATCCCCCTCATGTGGCTTGCCTGCAGCGAGGCAGGCGCTGCCAGCCGCACTTGCCCATCCGCTCACCTACCTACCTGCCCGCGCGCCCTCTGCAATCGGGTGTAGCTACTCTCACTGTCTCGTTCGCGCCTGCCTTCTAAGTGGTACCTAGTTGCGCCTGCCCTCCCAGTTGTGCCTCTCATCAGGTGCAGTAAGTACGGCAGGTACAGCAGCAGATGCAACTGCCTCAGAAGGGCAAGCTTAACTTGTAGGGCAGGCGCAACTGCCACTTGGAAAGCAGGCGCTTGGAAAGGAAGGCAGGCGCAACTGTGTAATAAGACGTGGAGCCCCCAAAAGCAAGCTTGTAAGGACCCTGTCTTGCAACGAAGCTCATGATTGGCCAATTCGATCTGGATTGGACCCCGCGACCCCACGACGCACGATAACCCCGCCGACCCAAGCTCATGGCTAGCTTCCATGAGACGTCGTACAACTTTTCACTCTCTCACCTACTAGCTTACAAGCGAACTTCAAAGTGGGAACGAAACACCACCATCACAATGGAGGACCTCGTGCGTAAGTTCAACGCCCTCCATCGACCACGCACCACTCCCACCGGTCTTCCCAACCACTGGGTCTTCCGCGTGAACCACGTCCCACTTGAGCCACCTGGAGATGTCATCTTCGCCGTTCATCCACCGAGCAGATTCGTCCTCCAATCTGGACCGGGCCAGGTACTGTCTCTGTCGACAATCGCCGAGAAAGCCGAGGCCGCTGTCCCACTCCTTCTCAGCACATTCATCAAGGGCAGCGAATCACCCGGCGGTAGACAACCGGATGACCCCATGCCGTTTGCTCCCTGGACCTGGGCTATCGATGACCCCAAACTATCAGCTGCCCTCGAGGCTAGTCTGAAGAAGCACGGAGTCAAGGACGAGCTCTGCAAGCTTGGGGCAAGCACCGCCGAAGAAAAAGAGATCTTGAAAGACTCGTGGCTGCGGGTGTTGGATAACATGCTGAAGTTTCTCAGCGCAAACGCGCCTGCACCTGCGCAGTCAGCAGTCAGCCCAGGCGATCACTCAAAGTGTCACGGCTGCGGAGCAGACAGCGCCAGCTTCTCGCAGCCGCTGAAGAAGTGCTCAGCATGCGGCCAGGCATGGTATCATTCGCAGGACTGCCAGAAGAAGCACTGGAAGCAGCACAAGCCCATATGCCTTGCCAACCGCCCGGGCAAGACCTCAAGCTCGACCAGCTCACCTATGCAGGCCATGGGCAGGTCTTTCGGGAGCCCATCCATGCCCATGAGCGACGATGATGCCGGCGAGGAGTCATACAAGTATTACAACACGACCGCGCGCGCGAAGCCTGAAGCCCAGGCGCTGATGAGAGAGCTCGGCCTCGCCGTTCCGGGCTCTGGAGCTCCTCCCGAGGGCATAGCGTAAGCTTCCTTTGATGCACGCAGTGATAAGGTCATGGGAAAACAGTAGCTAACGGCCTGCAGCAAACCAGTGCGCCGCCTCATTCTCGCAGGAAAGGACACGCCCGAGAACATGGAGCTGTTCTACGGGCCGAAGTGGCGGGCGGGAATGGGCAAGGAGCACCAGGACAGCAGGATGGAAATCCTCCTGGACCCTCCTCGCGGCTCTCCGAGCTATGTGATGAATAAGTGGTTAGATGAAGGCGCGCCTCCGAAATCCCCGCGTCCAGCGACGGCAGATGAGAAGGAGAAGATACAGAAAATCAAGGAGATCCAGGACAAGGTTCGGCAGAGGGTCGGTGCGGGCAAGGAGCCCAAGGGATCGGACATGCAGGCGATTCTCGCGTCGTTTGGAGCGGACTGGGGCACCATGTTGCCCCTCTACACGCTCGCCGTCAACACTATGGACCAAGGTGTTCAGGTGCCTACTTGAACGCCCCGGTCCATGGGGTATCAAGTTTTGAAGAGATTCTGATGTTTCTCGAGGTCCGGGCATAGGCAGTGGAGTTGCTACTTTCAAGCATGGGAAAAGAAACGACAGTTGCTGGCGAAGCGATAACTTCTATTCTTCAAGCAAATGTATGCAATGAGTGAGTGCGATTGAATTGTTCATGGCTTGCAGAAAGGTAAATCATCCTCAGTGGCGACAAAAAGGTTGCCAGCTCCGGCGTTCAGATAGGTTTACCTGAAGGTTACCTAAGCGGGGGGTCGGAGATGCCCCGCAGCAGGCATCCATCTGACCTGCCCGCCAGTTCTTCAGCACCTTTTAGTGCACCCGCTGCGCTAAAGTCGCGTCGTCGCGTCTTCCAACCCCACCATCATCCATCCCACTGCGTCATCTACCTAGACCAAGCAGCGAACCATGCGACTGCCTCTACGATGGCCGCCCAGAAGGATACCACGATAGTCATATCCGATGAAGACACCGCAACCGACATCAGCGAGCCGAAGCCACCGACCGAGAAAGCCCTCGGCAAGCGCAAGATTGAGCCCGTGGACTTTGAGGTGAAGGAAGTGTGGGACGCAGACTCCGATCAGGACCTGCCCCTGTTCAAGAAGCGCAAGGCGCAGCTCGCAACAGGTCGCAAGGGCAAGGGGAAGGCGAAACCCAAGGCTAAGGGAGGGAAGAAGGCCACCGCGAGTGGGAAACAGCCAGACGACACCGAGGAAGACGAGTTCGACATCGCCAAGGTGCCCGAGTACCTGAAAGAGCGGAGGAAGAAATTCGACGACAAGCGCGACAAGTTACGAGACGCTGGGCTTCTTCTCCCGCCAGAATACCACGATATAGTATTCCCCGAGGACGCAAGAGGACTACCTTTGGAGCGGCGACCGAAGTTTGATGAGAGCTCCAAGATCAAGCCATGTCGACCATACAAAGACGTCGAGCTGGAGTACTCGGCGGGCGTCATCCCAGCGTCCATCGCGCAATACCTTCGCGACTACCAGATCGTCGGCGTCAAGTTTCTGCACCGCCTGTTTGTTTACCAAAGAGGTGGCATCCTTGGAGATGACATGGGCCTCGGCAAGACGGTGCAGGTCGCCAGTTTTCTCACGGCAGCCTTTGGAAAGACGGCTGACGAGCGCGATCTGAAACGTCTACGTAAGATACGTGATGAAGCGGGACGATGGTATCCAAGAGTGCTAATAATCTGCCCGGGCTCCATCATTGAGAACTGGAAGATCGAGCTGGACCGCTGGGGCTGGTGGAAGGTCGGCGTCTTTCATGGCGCTGGAAAGGAGGATACCTTAGCTTCGGCCCGGTCTGGCCGGATCGAGATAATGATCACGACATACACAACCTACAAGAACCACGAGAGCCTTGTCAACACGGTCAAGTGGGATGCCGTGGTTGCTGACGAGTGCCACCAAATCAAAGAAAGGAGCTCAGAGATCACCAAGGCCATGAACGACGTCAACGCCCTTTGCCGTATCGGATTGACAGGCACAGCAATTCAAAACAAGTACGAGGAACTATGGACACTTCTGAACTGGACAAACCCGGGCCACTTTGGTACCCTATCAGAGTGGAACAATACAATTACTAAACCTCTGAAGACGGGCCAGTCACACGACGCGACGCTCATCCAGTTGAAGAATGCCCGTCTTACCGCGCGAAAGCTGGTCAATAATCTGTTGCCAGGCTTCTTCCTTCGACGGATGAAGACACTCATCGCCCACCAACTTCCGAAGAAGACGGACCGGGTCGTCTTCTGTCCGCTCACGGAATCCCAGCAGGAAGCGTACAAGAACTTTCTCAGTAGGCCTGATGTTGAGCTTCTTCGTACGCTTTCAAACCCGTGCGCATGTGGATCAGGCAAGGGCCAGGGTTGGTGTTGCAAGAAGACGATCGAGGATGGGACGCCATGGCAGTCCATCATCTTTCCGTGTGTCGTCACCTCTCAGAAGCTGGTGAACCACCTCACTCTACTGGTGCCTCAAGGCACAGACTCCGAGGACAAGCACAAGCGCGAGATGCGCACGCTACGCGACTGCTGTCCAGACAGCTGGAAATCTTTGTACGAAAACCGAGATGCGATCATGTATCTAGCAAACCCCGAGTTCTGTGGTAAGTGGAAGGTTCTCAAGAAACTTCTCAGGTTCTGGCATGAGGCCGGCGACAAAGTCCTCGTGTTCTCACACAGTGTGCGCCTGCTGAGAATCCTTCAACACCTCTTTCACAACACCAGCTACAGCGTCACTTACCTCGACGGCGGCATAAGCTACGAAGACCGACAGAAGGCCGTGGACAACTTCAACTCCGACCTAAGTCAGTTCGTCTTCCTCATCTCGACCAAAGCTGGCGGTGTTGGCCTCAACATCACCTCAGCGAACAAGGTGGTCATCGTCGACCCGCACTGGAATCCGTCCTACGACCTCCAGGCCCAGGACAGAGCATACCGTATCGGTCAAGTGCGCGATGTCGACGTCTTCCGGCTGGTCTCCTCCGGCACCATTGAGGAGATCGTCTACGCCAGACAAATCTACAAACAGCAGCAGGCAAATATTGGCTACACGGCCTCCTCCGAGCGCCGCTACTTCAAGGGCGTGCAGCAAGATACCGACCGCAAAGGCGAGATTTTTGGCCTCGAAAACCTCTTCACCTACCACGAAAACCAGCTTGTCATCCGCGACATTGTCAACAAGACCAACATCGCAGAAGCCAGAGTCGGGAACGACATCGCGATGACCACCGTCG
This sequence comes from Colletotrichum theobromicola, assembly GCA_014705045.1. Lineage (NCBI taxonomy): Eukaryota > Fungi > Ascomycota > Sordariomycetes > Glomerellales > Glomerellaceae > Colletotrichum > Colletotrichum theobromicola. Next base: position 159,561 of record JABGLZ010000718.1, on the reverse strand, counting down.
ACATGGACAAGCTCGTCAAAGAAGAAGACCTCGGCGGCGGTGCCATCAAACAGGAACCCGCCGCGGACGCAGAAGACGCCGGCATGTCCCAGCTCGCCGCCGTCCTCGCCGCCAAAAACCAGAAAGACTACCTCGACACCGTCAAATCCCAGCAACCCAAATCCGACGCCGTGCAAGCCATTCTGTCCGCCGCAGGCGTCGAGTACACCCACGAGAACTCGGAGGTCATCGGCACTTCCAAGGTTGAGGAGCAGCTCTCGCGCAAGGCCGAGATGGCCGCGAGCTCCGACGTGGACCCGGAGGGTGACGGCGCTCTCTTCGCTGATAGCCAGGTGTTTGACGCGCAGGCGCAGAAGCTCAAGGGGTTCTCGTACGTGTACAACCCGCCCGAGGACGTGATGCGGCGGCAGTTCTGCTCGATGGCCAAGGAGTTCGGGTTCGGGAGCGCGACGGAGTTTGCGCTTGTCGTGGGCAGCTGGACGCAGACGCAGCGGCGGAATTGCCTGGAGGCGTTTTACCGCATCCGCGAGGGGAAGCTGTTGGCCGAGGAGACTGTCAAGGCAGAGGAGGAGGAGGTCAAGGCCGAGGTGAAAGCCGAGGGCGACAGATATGACGCCGATTTCGACGCCGAGACCGAGGATGAGAGTGACCACGGGGCGGAGGCGGTGAAGACGGAAGAGGTCAAGAACGAGCCCATCAAGGGGGTCGTCGGTGTTGTTCCTTCGAAAGCACCCATTTGGATCTATGACTCGGATGATGATGATGAACTTTAGGCGTTCTGGGATGGATATGATACCCCATTTGTTTAGATGAATAGAAGGCACAAACGCTGAATTGTTGATTACCACTCCTTCTTTTCGGGCCTTCGATTGTGGTGCAATGACAGCTTGGGCTCGAATTTCGGCCGAATTCGGGGTTTCCCAATTACTTCCCGCTCTGTTCACCCGGCACGGACACCTTCGGCTTCGGCCACTACTGGGTTTCCGGAGTCCGGGGTCCGGAGCATTAATCGGAGAACGGGCGACTCCGACGGAAGCACCCACAACAATCAGTTTGGCGAGGGGAAAAGAAAATCATCGGCGGTTCCGCTTTCTTTACAGTATCAGTAATGCAAACTGCCAACATAGGACATCCCGTGTACGGGACATCATTACACGAAACCCACGCTGGGAAGAGGGAAGCTCCGAGCTGCTCAGCCTAAATCCGAGGGGGTAAGATACCTGATACAGACTAAGCGATGGCATTGTTGCCTCCAGCCCTACAGATTCCCCGGTCCCTGTGTATTCGTTGTGCATATTCGGTGTGCACTATGTAGAGATTCACCGCCGCTTCGCTTGCGCCGGCGGAGATTTTGCGGAGGTTATCCCTGGTTGCTGCCACTTAGACCAAGCTTTGGCCCAAGCTCATGCCGTCTGAGGGTCCTGTATGCCTCGAATTATACTCTTCTCGCTTAAGATGGGTTTGGAGTACTTCGTAGGTTGTCCATGACTGTTGGGTGAAGTTCTTCGTCTCATGAATGATGAGAGCGTGTCCTTGACGATGGGATGAACTGAGTCGACAGGGGTGTGGCTACCTATGACAAGATTGAATTGCAATATCACCGCCCGCCCTTTGCTCAAAGGCCAGACATGTTCACAAAGCGTAGCCTAACTTGCGAGGCGTCCCAGGATCTTTCAATCTCAGATGTTATCATGAGACGGACCGTATCTGCGCGAGTCAATCTCGAATTGGGCATGATACCCTCAGGCCAGGGAACGACGAGAGGTCTATTGCACAACTCCCCGGATCTGCAAGGGGCGCGCGCGGACATGGTACTCCCCCGGGGACAATGAACGCGGTGAAATCATGCGGTCTGGCACTGCGGGCCAAGTCCGAAGCGGGCATCAGGGTTGGCCTTGGGCCGCCCCACGGGAGGGAGCTGTGTAGGTAGGTGCCGGTTGGCCCGGGCTGTCGCTTTCGGTTTCGGGGACGGCGGAGGCGGATGCAGATGCGGATGCGCCCCCGGACGGCAAGACCTGCTCCGCGGCGTTCAAAGACGACGACGACGACCAAGTCAAGAAAGTTTTGTACAATCAATTAGAGCAAGAAACATGTCCTGAAGAATCAACTTCAAAGAATCTTAATGTTTGTTGTCGCGACAACCAGGCTGGCGGCGCCGTGTGTCTTTGCTGACGATCATCAACCATCATGCACATTGGGCCAAGTCCATATGGCAAGACTATATTTGTACTGCCACAACAGGTTCCCCGTACAATAGAGTTATCGTGTTGAAAGAGCAAGTTTACAACACTACGGAGTACTCCGCACGACTACTAATCACCACAACTTAAGGGGATTTAATATATTTTGAGTTCTCCCCCTGACTCGAGTTGTAAGTCCAGCGGATAAGGCAGGCCGGGGCTTTAAGCCTCTCTCCGCGCCTTGGTCTCCACAGGCTTCAGCTGTTGACTTCATTACTTAAAGACGGTGAGATTCATCGTAGTTAGCACTTGTTCTGTCTCTATCACTCACAACCTACTGTCTCTCATAACCAACCAAGACTCACGTCAATCCACACACAAAAGTCACAATGCGTTTCGCCAACCTCTTCGTCGCGGCTGCTGCCATGCTCCTTCCCTCCGTTGCCATCGTAAGTTGACCTCTGTACTATAATTTCAGAACAATACTGACATTACCCTTTAGGCTGGCTACTGCGACGGTACGGACTGCGTCGACAGCATTAGCAGATGGTCGTGCCCCAAGCAGTGCCCCCACGACGGCACTTGCGCTATCAACGTCGCTTGCTAAGTTCGTTAACCATGATTGCGGTACTTGGCACTGGCGAAGGAGAGCCGAAGGGAACTGCAGTGATGACTATACGAGAAGGCGGATGAAAAGAATACAAACTGAGGGGAAGGTATTCAAGAATATGTTTTGAGATTTGGTCGGTTTGCTCTGTGTACTCTCTCATAGACCTAATCTACATACTACTTACTTCATATATGGCGGTCTATGCTTATACAGCCGTTGATCTTAATCTGCATACATACTATTAGTCCCCTCGAGACCCTCAAGGTCGTTGTAAAGGGGGTCTTGCTGCAGGATGTCTGGGCCGTCAAACTTAAGATCTTGAAGCTGCAGACTGCTCGTCGGAACGGATAGAACTGGGTCAAACATGTGTGCGGGATGCCCATATTCTTGCGAATGTTCATCTGCGTGAATCTCACGATGCGAGCCTTCATGCACCACCGCTCTTGCCGGTAGAGAGATATGACTGCCACCGTCCGAATCTGTGGGAATGGAAGGATCCGTCCTTGGCGGAGTCGGCAAACTCGGAATGCCTCGCAGCCTCCTTGCCGCAGCCCAGTCATCATATATCCTTTCCAACGCCGAAGATAGCACGACCTGTTCGTTTTCGATGCGCCTGTCGGATGGACTGCCGTGAAGAAAACCCGATATGATGTTGGCACCTTGGCTTGTGAAGTACTCACGGAAGCTGCGAAGGTCTTCGGAGAGATCGTTGTCGATGTATGCTGATGTCGGGTGAGGTTGGCCAGGGAAGCAAATATCCCATATCGCAAACCACTTTTCCTCCTCGGTCTTTCTTGGATCCGCACGACGATGAATCTCCTAAATTTGAGCGCGGGTCAATCCCTGCTTTTGTACACCTCCCGGTACGATCTGGCATTGCCGCGCGCGGACGTGATTGTCGTGCGCGTCTTCGGTCTCGAATACGGCACCGCAGCATGCAGACGTTATTGGCGCCTCATGAGATTGATAGAGGTGTTGCTTGACGTATTTGATTTTGCTGAGGACCTTCTTGTGGCATTTGCCATGATTCTCGGGATCCTTTTTCCAAAAAGGACAGGCAAGCTGTCTCCGTGAAGCAGAGGATGAAGTTGGGAACTTGGCACGTTTAGAGCCTGGGCCAACATCATCATCCTCGTCCAAACGAGTCCGACTTTGCCTGCCAGTGTGAGGACGCTTTCTTGCGTGATGAGAAGAGTCTGGGGTTGAAACATTCGCTCGCTTGGTGCTTTTCTGGCCGGCTGGACCTCCCCTTTGCTGAACTTGCCACACACGGTAGTGCTCAGTGACGGCAGTGACCGCGGCATCTAGATGGTGCTGAAAGGGATCTCCCGGGTGGATTTGATGCTCTTCTATAGGCGAATCGGGAATAGAGAATACGCTGGACTCGATGGACGAGTTTCCGTCGCTATCACCAGTCGATTCCGAGCATTCTTTGGTGCAAAGGAACGTTTCGGAGCGTGGGCGCGATGAATATACTGACCAGGGGATGGAAGGCGGTGTCAGTTCGGATCTTGGTCGAGGTTTCATCCTCGACATCGATAGGAGGGTGTTCTGGAAGCTCGTGGTGCCAGACACACGCCCGCATAGATCACCCGTTTCCGATGAACTGACGTCGTCCAGTGTTTCGAGGGACTGGCTGCCTGGAATCTGATTGTGGGACCCATGAGCTGGTGATGAATTTGTTGGATTCTCTGGCCTCAGAGTCGTACTGCCCCTGACTCTTCGAAGGCCCTTTGCTTGAAGGGGTTTCTCGTATGGCTTTGGGCGTCTTCGAATAGTTTGCCCATACGTATTTGTGCAAGCGGAGCCAGATGATAAGGTGTCTTTGCGGTACGAGACCGTGGAATAGCGAGACTCAGGAAACGATTCTTCGATGTCGGAATCATCGTAATCATCCCGGGCAGGCATATGATTCTGTCGGCCTTTCTGTAGTTGTCGATTGGCCGTGATCTCTGGCAAGCAAGCCCCGGCCGTTGCCTCTCGTCTCTGAATGGTTCCATCGGCACCACGGAGGTACTCGGACTGGATACGCCGTCGACGGTAGTCTGAGCCGTAGCCAGAGTCGCCCGAGATGCGTTCGCGAGCGGTCTCCTTGATCGATTCGGAAAGGCTTTCGAGGCTGTCGATAGATGGGCTACTCCGGCAATGTTTCCTCGATTTCGGACTGGAAACTGACTCCTTACTGCGGAATGGCAGGGTTGGATGAACGTCTAGCTCAGTAGAATATGAACGCCTCTCTTCACCGATCGTGACGGGCGAAAACTTGTCCGCAGAAGTATCCATGGAGGGCTCGTCTGGCTGATATTGCAAAGCGATTGCACGACGGGTTGCGCGGTCCATCCGGAGGAACTTGGCTGCCAGGTCGAAGGAGGCCTCTTCGTCTGTACGTACAAAAGCGTCGTGTGATAGCTTTCGGTCTCCTTTGGCGTCATCTTCAACCACACCGACGGTCCTAGTAGCCCGCGCTTCGATGTCTCGCAAGCCCATGGTGGAAGAAAGCCTAGTGATTGAGAATCCCGCACTCGCGCAGCGCGAGAAATGGCAGAAATAAGAAGCGATGAAAATAAGGCGCGCCTTGCTTCTATTATGCTCAAGGGCGCAGCTGCGCTCTTCTCATCATGCAGGCTGCGCCGCTCGCGCAGGGGGGCTGCTCTTGCTAAGGTTGTTTGCCTAGCAGGGCGGAATGACGACCTAGCCAATGGTGGCAGCAGCGCCCACCATCAGCATCTCTGTCCGAGACGTGGAAACGCCTTCCGCAGATTTATGCGACATCGCGCAGAATTTTGCGTCGCCAGCCCTGACCTTTCCAGCAGGTTGCGAGAAAGGATGACGATGGCCTCGAAGGGCGCGCGCGTGCCCTTGGACTTCTCTCAATTGAGCAAACCTCAACAGAAGATGATAGACAATCCGAATAGCCAAAGAGGGCGCGTCTGGGCTGCATATATATCGGCGGCGAAGAAAGTCCTCGTGATGAATATATAGGAGCGTTGAATAACATCATTAACATCGTCTTTCGACTTTATTCGGCGAAAATCAGTAGAAAGACACTTGCCCTAGAAGCAGTCAGCCATTCGCATCTTTAAAGACGTAACCTATCATTTTGAACATGTCTCAAAGATCCGCTCCCTCTCCAAGCACCACATCAAGTGGCCAGTAAGTAGTACTTCGCGGGTATGGCTGCCATGGCGTGCTGACGGAGACCCACAGAGCCTGGAGCGGCTGCTCAGCGCCGATGCTGGGGTCTTATCTCACAGGTCCCCCGCAATTATCAGACGAGCTGCTCCGTATCGCGGCCACCGCGCCTTCGAGCCATCAGATCTCGTCCTCCAGACACGGCCAAACTCGGCAAAATCTCGCTGCCTGGAACGCAAAATGGAGTCAAGCTGGCCAATCGACTTGAAGTGGTCGGCCAGGGCGATGGGCGCCTGGCGCCTGATCGCGTGTAAGATCAAATGCGACCCTGCCATGGCGAACCACTCGGTGGTGGTGGGGGTTCCATCAGATACGAGGCGTGTGCGATTTGCTTGTCGTCAGTCATGTAAAATAATCCGAGGCGTTGCTGAAATGAATTGGCGGATGTGATAGGCGAATGGGAAAAGGACTGAGAATCATCATCAGCGATGACGGCATGCAGGAGAGAGAAAACGGGTATCCATGGATGGCGAAGGAAGCCCGTGTTGTACGATTGGCAGTTGGTTTGGTGGGGAATAGATTAGAGCCCGGGCCAGTGGGGTGTACTGAGATAGCTTGTGTACGATAATGGCATTAGGGCTGCTGAGAGACCCGGTACAGGCATAGAAGCCCCGCGAGATGCTTCCCTTCTCACTTCGGAAGGTCCTCCGTCTTCTCCGACTTATAAACAACCGACCCCTGGTGCCGCATCTTCTTCCTCTCATATTTACGTCTGAACTCGGTTTGGGACTTTGGAAGAATACTCGCGGCGACTAAAATTCCCCCGAATCTCTTCGCTTGGATCGCACAATAGCAATCATTGCCTACCCATCCTTACCCCTTATTCGCTCCCTGAGTGCTCGCCATGCCTTCTCTGATTGAGCTTGCCGAGCTCGCCAGGGGCCTCATCGGTCCCTGGATTTTCCTTTCGTACTCTTTCTACTACCTTCCTGGCACCATCATTCGTCTGGTTCGCGCCGGTGATTTCGGCCGACTCCTCTCATTGTCTCGTCTTCGAGATGCCTGGTTTCATGCCTTCTGGGGCTGGGTCGGTCCAAACATTCGTGCCGGCAATAGCGACCGCATGGTTGCCCTTCTCGAAGGTCGTGTGACTGGCGCCGATGTAGTCAAAGACCCCGTCCACCCTCCCGTGAGCGGGGTCGTCTTGGAAATCGGACCCGGCTCCGGGCTATGGGTGAGCCTCTTCGCCAAGGACAAGCCTGCCACCATGGCTGCCGGAGGCGTGAGACGGAGGGTCGCCGATGGCGTGAAGAAGGTGTACGGTGTCGAGCCCAATACTGAGCTGCATCCAGCCCTGAGGAGAAGTGTGGAGGAGGCCGGTCTGGAGGGTACGTACGAGATTGTCCCCACGGGCATTGAGTCGTTGAACGACCCGACCGTGTGGGGAGGCAAGATCGAAAAGGGCAGCGTTGATTGCATCGTGTCTATCCTCTGCTTGTGTGGTATCCCGGAGCCGGAGAAGAACATCGCCGAGCTGTACTCGTACCTCAAGAAGGGCGGGAGGTGGTACTTGTATGAGCACGTCGAGGTGTCCGTCAACGAGCCGCTTCGGCTTTACCAACGTAAGTCAGACCCAAACATCTACAAGAGAACGAGGCGCTGATCGTGTTTTCATGCAGGCTTCATTAACCTCGTGTGGCCTCGCGCCCTAAATGGCTGCGAGCTGTGCCGAAACACCCGCAAGACGCTGGAAGCTGTAGGACCTTGGGAGAACATTGATGTCGCGCGACCGCCGATTGAGCCATGGTACCAGCTTGTGCCTCACATCTTTGGGACCTTTACCAAGTAATGAACATCCCTGGGCGGGTTTTTCGAAAGCCGAAGGCGGTCATTTCTCCAACGTCTGGCTGCCGAAGAACTATTGACAAGAGGAGCGGCGAGCCTGTCGCCAAATGGTCCAACACGGGCGGAGTCTACGAGAATAATGTCACCCACGTACAAATTATGATAGTTAAATCGTCTCCGATGTCTGTGTGGTTACTCTTGTCGTAGCCACAATCCCTTGCAATACTCAGTCTGGCCGAAATCGTACAGTGCGGCCCGAAAACGGCCCTCTTTCCTTGTATTCGTTCCCTTGAGAGCAAACAACCGAAGCTCGTGATTGTATCGTCACGTTCTTCATCCGTGAATGGAAGCTGCTCCTTGGCCCTCCCGCTCCGAGGTCAGACCGAGCCTTCCATTTACAAAGTGCCCGTCGCACGACTAAAGAAGGAACGTCCTGAGGGTGCCTGCATGGTGACAGGTGCATCTTACAAACATTGCTTCTTAACGTCTGCCATTTTCGTCTGCCCCTTGCCAATCTTCTCTCGGCATAACAATAGCCTAGGTCCTCCTCATTCTTTGCTACCACCAACAACGCATCATCACTTGCTCGCTATACCCATCCTTAATTTCTCTCGTTTCGGCTTATTGCTGTTCAAGTTCGCATCGCATTTATTCACCTTCTATTCTATTTGTCGTCGACAGCATCATGCTCTTCACGGTTGTTACCTCGTTGGCAATCGGCTTCGCGGCTACCCTCGCCAACGCAGCTCCATCCAACGCGCCCATCGCGGATTCAGATACCTCTGACAGCTGCGATGCAATGATTTCAAACAATAAATGCTGCTTCGCTGCCACGGTCAAGCAAGATTTGGGGAACGGAAAAGTCCAGGACTGGGGCTACGTCAAGGCGTCCAAAACCGGCCATATCTTTGTCGGATTCGATACCAACGGATATCCACAGGGATACTTTTGTCTCCAGGGCGAGGCTGGATCGATTGTGGACGGCATAGGCAATCTCTGCGACTTCAACGCAAAGGACGGAGTTTTCAGCTGCTTCCGTGTGGGTGAACCGGCATTCGGTACCACTCAAACAACGCTGTCTGACGGGAGCGCAATCGTCGCCCTCACTCGTGATGGGGATGCTCTTTTCGGGATCTGCCCACAAGATAAGAAGCAGTCACTATTCAACATCGTCAAGAAAGACATGTCGTCAAACAATGGTTGTCGTGGGGTTTACCTCGCACTGAAACCGCACACGCCCGATACTTGCCCCAAGTAATGTGGCATAATTGCAGAGCCCAACACACAATCAACAATATGAAGAGAATGCAAGGTCCGAGGAGGCTGAGGAGACGTCAATGCTGGTGGACGTAGAAGGGATATGACCTGGTATAGAGAGTATTGATACACGCATGAATACAGGAAATTGTTCATTGAATGTGATTCCCTATTTGACGTGCAAGAATTGTAGCTTTCCGCACAATTGACGTTGTGTCCGTAATTCCACTCGATTAACGTTTTAATTTCATTCTTCAGTCATGGTTTGATATCAATCTGTACTATGATTGCTCTATCGTCATAGGGGTTAGGGACTGGGCACCAACCCTCTTCGCCTCCTCGTTGAGAGCATCCACCTCAGCCTGTACCAGCGGGATGCCAGTCTTCTCTCGCTCCTGCTGATTCAGTTGCTCAATCTCACCTGGGAAGTAGATGCGTTCCACACCAGCTGCCTTGTCTGAACCAACGACACGCTGGTACAGATAATCCATCCTCTCCCTAAAGTCGTCCAAGCTCATGAACAGGTCCGGCTTGATGGCGACCAAGAAGTGGCCCACGTCTGCCGGCTTCGAGGGGTCGTATGGATTTGTGACATGCCCCGCGAAGGCAGACCCCGACAGCACACCCGAAAACACATCCATCATGATGGACAACGCCGAGCCCTTCGGCCCGCCCATGGGAAGCATGACACCCCCCAACGCGGCCTCCGGATCATCCGTCGGGCGCCCCTCCGCATCCAAGGCCCAGTCCAGTGGAATCTTCTCACCCCGTCTCTTGGCCTTGTAAATCTTGCCCCTCGCCGCCACCGACGGCGCCATGTCAAGGATGAAGGGCTTCTCCTTGCCCGGCGCGCCGCACGCGATCGGCGAGACGCCCATCAGCTTGCTCTTCCCGCCCCACACCGGCAGCGCGGGGCTAGAGTTGGTGAAGACGAGGCTCATCATGCCCGCGTCGATGGCCTGCTGCACGAGCCAGGCGCTCATGCCGAAGTGGTTCGAGTGCTTGACGCTCGCCATGCCGATGCCGAAGACCTTTGCGGACTCGATGGCGGCGGCCATGCCCATGCTCGCGGCGACGAAGCCGAAGCCGTTGCGGCCGTCGACCTGGGCGACGGCGGGGGTGACCTGGGTGAGCTCCGGCTCGGCGGCGGCGTTGAGGACGCCCTGGCGCACGCGCTCCATGTACGAGGGGATGCGGTTCATGCCGTGGGTGTCAACGCCGCGGAGGTCGGCGGCGACGAGGCAGCGGGCGACGGTGGCGGCGTTGGGGGCCGGCACGCCGTTGCCCTTGAGGATGTCCTCGACGAGGCGGCGTGCTTCGGTTGCTGAGATGTGGATTTTGGGTTCTGTTGCGTCTGCCATTTTGTGACGTGGTCGGTTTCTTTGTTTGGGTGATGCTGTGCAGGCAGATCAAGCAGAAGACGTTGTCGAGCACCGGGGATTGCAAAGAGGAACAATTTCTTCTGATGAGTCTTCTGTGAACAAAGTTGATGAGAAGTCATGAGTATTATGAGAGCCCCGGATGATACTTTTCTTCATACAATATCCATGACATGAGTCTCGTGATCAAGATGTCTAAAAGGTACAGACAGTTAATTACGTTGAGTGGCCGCCAACTGTGCGGGATTAGCCCGACCCAACAAAGTCTTGGTGCGGGGTTTCCCCGCGCCCCGTCTAGTGTCACCTCCGTCTTTTTTCCAAGCTCACCTCTGCGTGCCCACATCGGACATTTCCCGAGCATCTTACATCCTCCTGCTTGCACAATACCATCTCGACCGTCCTCGAAAACCCGCAATTTTTGGACTGCGCTCGCCGGTATCTACAGCCCCCGGAACATGCCCGATTCGAATACCTCCCGGCCGCCGCCAAGCCGCCAACCGCGGAGGACGGCCCGGCTGCGTCTCGCGTGCGCCCGTTGCCAGAGGCGGAAGATCCGTGTAAGTGAGCGCTCAGAGTGGATCGCTGTTCTCGGCCGGTGACTGCGGGGTGGAGTTTGCTGACTGGACGTAGTGCGACGGCCAGCTCCCGGCTTGCAACAACTGCAAGAAGGCTTCGGTTGCCTGTGTCGATGGGGAGAGTGTGCGTCTGAAGGACCTGCCGAGGGCGTGAGTGCGTGTAGTCCCTTGTTGGAACTCTGGATCTAACGACAGCAAAGACAAATATCCGGTCTCAGAGATCGCATCAGATGGCTTGAGAGCATAGTCCGGGACCGATGTCCGGATGTGGACTTGGCTCAAGGCCCATCCGGGGATCTGGACATGGATGCCGATGGCGATGACACCTTTGTCGCTGAGACAACGGTTGATGATGGCAGCGTGCAGCCAGAAGACCACATGAGCGCATCTGATTCCAATGGAACTGGCATTCACCCACCCGTGGCAGTTGAAACTGCGCCCATCTCCCAAGCCCGTCCTGACGCTCGCGTGATCGACCCTTCGGCAAGCAATGCCCTGTCACACGAGATCGGCATGGTTTCTCTGGGCAGCAATCAAGACCCCAAGTACATCGGACCTTCCAGTGGATACTTTCTGGCCCGTCTGATGCTAAACTCCACGCGCCAAGGGGACCAGGTAGCGTGGCCGTCCAGGACGCCGGCTCAACACAGCCCTTTCCCGACGGCACTCGTCGAGGCGATGCAAGGCCCGCTTCCGTTGCCGGGCAAGGAGCAGGCCCGGCAGCTCGCCGAGATGTACTTCGACGTCATCAACGTGCAGTATCCCATCCTCCACCAGCCGACGTTCATGATGCTGCTGGACCAAGTGTACGAAAACGGCCTGGAGGCGGAGCATGGCCCGACGGGTGCTTTCCAGGTCTTCATGGTGCTGGCGTTGGGAGCCACTGTCCTGTCCCGCCGGACGAGGGCCAGGCTTTCGGGAGAATCGTACTGCTTGTCAGCCCTGCAGTATTTCGACCGGATCAATGTTGAAAACTCCATCCGCGGGCTGCAGTGTTTGCTGCTGTTGACGATATTCACCATGCACAGCGCGTGCATGCGTCTGGATGTGTGGTATCTCAATTACCAATGCATAGCCGCCGTTCTTGACCTAGGTCTTCAGCGAGACATTAACACCAATGCGGGGATTTCTCTGCTAGAGCAAGAGATGAGGACGAGGATATTCTGGGTTGTACTCACCTTGGACAGGATGATTGCCACGATGATGGGCCGACCTATTGGGCTGCGAGATGAAGCCTGTGATCTTCGAGTGAGTAGTCCATCTAATGCGTGACGATGACATGGCTAATTCTGACTCACAGCTGCCCCAAAACATCGACGACTTCGCACTGCACAATTTCGGCCAACCAGCTGGATCTGCACCAACTGGTCGCATGGCTTTCTCCATTCACCTGTTCCGACTAGCCAAGCTCAACTCGGAGTTCAAATACGTGGCCAACAGCATCGTCCGCGATACTCCCCGATACGCCTACCCTGCAGTGATCGACATAAATGAGTGGCAAAATGGGATGCTTCAGCAGCTGGATGAATGGCACAGCGCAATTCCTCAACACCCGGAGATGGAATATGTCCGGATTGTCTGCCAAATCAGGTACCACGGGCTTCGGATGCTGCTACTTCGGCCCAGCCCCGCGATACCCAACCCGTCAGCGGATTCTTTGCGCAAGTGCTTTGACGCCGCGTGCCAGGGCATCCGTCTCCTGGATCAGCTGTACAAGCAAAACATGCTGATGCATGCCTGGAACACACCTCACTCAATCGTCTCGAGTATCATCACCATGCTATATTGCGTCAAAATGGTGCCCGAGATTGCCCGCCAAACAGCATTGGACTCCCTCATGTCCGACTTGAGTGCCGGGTTGGGCGTCTTGGCCGCCACCGGAGAGCACTGGTCTGGAGCAAAGCGGTGCCGAGATATTCTCGACGACATGATCCGCGCCACTGTCCGTTGGATCAAAGACATGCTGAGCCAACCTGCCGCACTGGAAGTGCCGCAACATCGCAGATCCTCACGTCTGGAATCTACGCAGGCACCGCCGCTCAACCCATACGATCCCAGTCTGAATGGCGCTCCAGCAGGAAGAATCGGCTTCTCTGAGAGCCTGCCTCATCCGATCACCATGGCATCAATGACCCCGAACGGCGCAGAGGCGTTTCTGCCGCAAGATCCCTTTGAGTCGTTTCTGTCCAACACAGCTTTCGGAGATCAACTACAGATGGGAGAGGGATCCAACTTGGATAGTATCATGCGTGGCCTTTTTGACGACTTCATACCCACATACCCTAGCTTCACTTGAGCTGACAGCGGTTGCTCGATTACAACAACCTTGTACAAAATGGCGTCATTACCATGGCGCATTATTATATATCTATTCATTCCCAATTCACAACTCTCGTGATGGCCCGCGAGCCGTAAGGAAATCAAAGTCTCCGCCGCCCTCGGCCTGATTGACCTCGCGCAAGTACAACCCGCGGTAGCCCCTGATCCGCTTCTTCGCGATCCAAGGCGCGTTACTCCCACCATTCGCCTCCTCCCGTTCAAGGACTCGGAGCTTCTCCGCTATCCTATTCTGAATCTCTTCATCTGAGATTTCAACCCTGATCACGCGCTGCTCCGCGTCAAAGGTGATGACGTCGCCGTCCCTGACGATCCCCAACACCGACTCCGGATCAGCCGCCTCCGGAGAGATGTGCAGGACGATGGTCCCGCCGGCGGTACCACTCATCCTCCCGTCCGACAGACGCAGCATATCCTGCACGCCCTGCGCGGCAAGCTTGCGCGGGATCGGGATCAGGCCTGCCTCCGGCATGCCGGGGTTGCCTACCGGGCCGATGTTCTGCAGGACGAGGACACTATCGGGCGTGACGTCCAAGTCCGGATCGTCGATCCGCAGCGCCAGGTCCGCGGACCCGGCGAAAACGACCGCGGGGCCGGAGTGCTTCAGCAGGTGCCGGTACTTGGACGCGCTCTGCTTGATCACCGCGCCGCCGGGGGCGATGTTCCCCCGGAGCACGGCCAGCGCGGACGCGGGGTACAGCGGCTCGTTGAACGGCTGCAGGCAGTTGACCAGGCTGTCCCTCGGCACGGGGATGAAGGGCGCGGCCGCCATCTCTTCGCCGAGTGTCCTGCCCGTGACCGTCATCGCGCCGAGGTGCAGCAGGTCCTTGATCTCGTGCAGCAGCGCGAGCATGCCGCCGCTGTTGTGGAAGTCGGTCATGTAGTTGTCGCCGCTGGGCTTGAGGTCGACGAGCAGGGGCGTCCTGCGGCCGATCTCGTCGAAGGTGTCGAGCGTGATGGTGCCGGCGACGGCCGGGTGGCGGCCGACGATGGCCATGAGGTGGACGACGGCGTTGGTGGAGCCGCCGATGGCCTGGAGGACGGTGATGGCGTTGAGGAAGGACTCGCGCGTGAGCAGGTCCTGCGGCTTGAGGCGCTTGGTGTGCAGGGCGACGGCGAGGCCGCCTGTCTGCTCGGCGATGCGGAGGCGGGCGGAAGAGACGGCGGGCGCGGTGGCGCCTGCGAAGGGCATCATGCCGAGGCCGACGAGGATGCAGGCCATCGTGGAGGCGGTGCCCATGACGCCGCATGTTCCTCCCTGTTTTTTGAATTTAGTAAAGTGGTGCTCGTAACAGTGTTCTGGTTTGTCTACTTACTGTTGGTGCAAGCTCGTCATTGATGGCGGAGATGTCTTCGATATCAATCTTCCCGGCTCTATACGCGGCCCAGTTGTTTCGGCAATCTGTACATGCGCCGATTCTCACACCCTTGTGGCTGCCCGGCATCATCGGCCCCGTCACCAGATGCAAGATGGGTTTATTAGCAGAGATACCACCCATCAACTGCGCCGGAGTCGTCTTATCACATCCTTCCCCATCATCCCGTTAGCACAAACACAAACTTCAACCCACACAGGCACAAGATCTCACCTCCAATCAATACAACCGCATCGCACGGCTGCGCCTTGATCATCTCCTCGGTGTCCATGCTCATCAGGTTCCTCAGGTACATGCTCGTCGGCGACGCGAAGCTCTCCGCGATGCTGATGGTCGGGAAGTCGATCGCCAGCCCGCCGTTGAGCTGCACGCCGCGCTTCACGGCCTCGATCAGCTGCGGCACGTTGGCGTGGCAGGGGTTGAAGCTCGAGTACGTGTTGACGATGCCGACGATGGGCCGCGAGAGCGCGTCCTCGCTGTAGCCGAGGGCCTTGATGAAGACCTTGCGGAGGAAGAGGGAGAAGTGCGCGTCGCCGTAGGAGGTCAGGCCCTGCCGGAGGCCGGTCGAGTTGGGGTCGATCGGGGTCGAGAGGTCGTAGTCGCCTGTTACGGGCTTCTTATTTTGTTCTGCCATTTCACCCTGTTTATTTCTTTTTATTTCAACTTGAATTTCTTGATGTTGCCTTTTGGTGTAAGTTGCGTTTATAAGGGACGGTCACGTCATGAAGAGTATTAGTATTCCTGCTTTTATGGTTGGCTAAGATGACCTTATCCGGGGCCCGATCGAGGTGCGGGGACTCCGCATGTCGTGATCCCGACGGCAATAGGACGGCCGAAGGACTCGGAGTCTTGTCCGTGGTAAGGCGGACTTTCTCCGTTTGTACGTGACTTACACCAAACTCTCACCGGGAAGCCCGTTTGATGGCCGTGGTGTTCGGGAAGCATTCATGCGTATTTCGTATGTGATTCATTTTGAGTATAAGATGAGCGGTTGAATCGAGTGAAGCAACTGGGCTCATCTTGACTCAACTGCAACATCCCACTCATCAACATCAAAGCCCCATCTTTTCCGACCCTTTTCCGTCACCACTTACACCGACCCTCACAGCATGCTCGACCTCAAAGGAAAAGTCGCCCTCGGCATCGGTCTTGGTCAAACCGGTTCAGAGGGCTGGGGCATCGGCGCCGCCTGCGCCGTCACTTTCGCGAAACAGGGCGCCGTCATCTTTGGCGGGAACCGCACCATCGAGTCGACAGCCAAGACAACGAAAGCAATTGAAGAAATCGGAGGCGTCTGCGACGTCGTTGCTACCGATGCCACCTCTTCCGAGTCCGTAAAGGCGCTTGTCGATGCGTGCCTGGCAAAGCACGGCCGCATCGATATTCTCCTGGCAAACGTCGGGCAATCCCAACCCGGCTGCCCTGCGACCATGTGCGAGGAGACGTGGGACTCTCAGATTGAGATCAATCTCAAGACAGTGTACCTCGCATGTCATCATGTGCTACCTGTGATGGAGAAGCAGGAGACGGGCGGGAGCGTCGTGTGCATATCGAGCATTGCGGGGTTGAGGTACATTGGGAAGCCGCAGGTCGCCTACAACACGACCAAGGCGGCGATTATGCAGTTTGTCAAGGCGACGGCTGTCATATATGCTCCCAAAAAGGTGCGACTGAATACTGTCGTTCCGGGATTGATGGAGACGCCGTACACCAAGAGTTTGGCATCGAGGTTCCCAATGGAGGGCGGGTATGAGGCGTTCAAGAAGATGAGGGATGAGCAGGTGCCGATGGGGAGGATGGGAGATGCGTGGGATGTCGCGAATACGGCGGCGTTCTTGGTCTCTGATGAGGCGAGATATATCACGGGACAGAAGATTGTGGTTGATGGGGGTATTACTTCTTCTACGGGGAGGACATGAATTGAAGATTGTGACCTCCTCTTTTGACTTATTTACAACTACCACTGCTGGCCTGGATGATCTGCGTGCGAATGGAATAGCCAACTGTTTGGCTAAGACGTTGCGATATCAATCTGAAAGCTGCGTTTTTGGTTTCAGGGCGTTGAGTCTGGCAGATTTGTCGAGACAATTGAGCGATAGAGATATTTGAAGAAAAGCACAAAATTCTTGATAAGCGCTGAAAGGTTCGGGTCAGGTTCTTGGCTCCGCTCTTCAATGAGTTGCCAACCCATAACTCTTGTCAATTCATCCTGCATGCATGCGGCACATACGACGTTTATGCTTTGCACAGCCAGCCAATCAAAACTATGTATTCTC
The DNA here is from genome assembly GCA_014705045.1 of Colletotrichum theobromicola. NCBI lineage: Eukaryota > Fungi > Ascomycota > Sordariomycetes > Glomerellales > Glomerellaceae > Colletotrichum > Colletotrichum theobromicola. Next base: position 142,594 of record JABGLZ010000718.1, on the reverse strand, counting down.
AAGACGTCTTTATCCTTCAATTCGAACTATCCCTATATTCTTTGCATAACCTGACAAACCTCTATTCGCCAATGTCAAGTCTGGGTATTTTGGTTTCGACACTACACAGCGCCATTCACGATCCCCTTCGCCACAAAGTCCCACATGTGTTCATCCTCCTCCTCAACTTCAAAATCAAATCTTGTGACATCCTCTTTGAAGGGCCAAAGGTAAGTGCTGGTGACTCTGCGGAAATTGTCAGTAGTCATTCAGGGAACAGGATGTGAACGCCTACCTGTGGTGTTCAGCACTAGCCTGGTACTCTTCAAGTGCCTTGCGGTCCTGGTGAAAGCTCAACAGTGCGAAATGATAGCCCTTGCTTCGCTCTATCGGGTCCGTAATGGAGGGACCACCGACGACAAGACGTTGTGCTTTCACACAGCGAAGTGTCTTGAGCGTCTTGAGCTCCCTCACGAATGTTGTTTTGTGTTCATCCGTAACATCGGAACGAAACTTGAATAACACTGATAATCCGAATTAGCATCTAAAGATTTGGCAGGCACATTTGGGCGCAAGCCTCACCAATGTGAACGACAGTCATTTTGAAAGGTCTGGGTGTGGAAACGGTAAACTTCGTCCTCCAGATGAATAGCGACTGCAGAGAGAATGAGCGACTTGGCTTCTATGGAAAACAATTGAAATTTTAGACGAGCCGCCTTAAGCAGACCTCGTTGATGAAAATTACTCCCCAGCTTTTGGGAGGACGGACAAACCCCGCGGCCAACTGACACGATCCGCATCGCCAGCGGGAATTGTCCGTCTCCGCCATCTACCCCCGAAGCCCCACCTAGTCACCCTCGGCGAAGTGAAGCATCTTCCCGATTCATCGTCGGCAAGTTAGGGAGATGACCGAGAAGATAAGTGGATGCAACACATTTGCGTCGATCGGAGGCGAGAAGACATTTACACCGGCAGATCTTTTCCCCACGGACTTTGCTCCTCGGGCTAGTGATTTCGGTATGACACTTTGACTTGGAACTCCTAGTTCGAGTTCTTTAGCGATCACTCAAACCATATGAACAAGTTCGGCGTGGCAATAAAATAATGATTAAAAGTTAAAACATTCCTCGCAGCTTTCCGACATCGGTCAAGTTTCCGATGTTAGTGAATGCTTCGTATGCTCTAATCGCCCTGTCCTCGCCAATAGCGATGGTGACTTGGTCCATGAACTTCTTCTTTAAGTCCTCAACGGTGAGTGGGTTCTCCTGGCTGCCAATCGCGTTCACTATGTGCTTGTCTAGCTTTGACCCATCGTTGAAGTTCACCGTGATGTACCCTTGCGCGTTGTCTACGCTTGCGTCAGTCGTCACGTTGACCTTCTTCCGCAGCTCAGCCACCGTCTGATTCTTCACCACAGCATCGGTGAATTCCTTGGGTGTCGCCTCCCCATAGAGCAAACCCACGGCTGTAGCGTGGTAGATGCTGAACTTCCCCTCCAGGCCGGTCTGCGGGTCCGTCTTGCCAGTGAGGATCAAGACCTGCGGGTTGACGCGAAGCTGGACAGACTCAATATCTGAAACGGCTTTGCCTTCCTGTAATGTCTGGTTGTGGAGCTGGATTGCGCCGTCGATGGATGGGTGCATGACGATGCCGCAAGGGAAAGGCTTGAACGTGTTCTTCTCGACCTCCCATATCTCGCCTAGTTGATCGAAGTAAGCAGTCGCGTTCTCACGCGTGCTGACGACGTGAAGCCAGCCGAACTTGGCTTCGAGACCTTGCAGTGAACTGGTGTAGTTGTTCTTGGCAAGTAGGGCAGCAAGCATCCCACTTTGCGCGGCCCGCCCAACGTGGAATGACTTCGTGTCTGAGCCAAAGTACTCTTGCATGCCGGCAACTTGGGTTGCTGCTATGCCGATGGCGTTTTGCATGGTCGTAGTGTCAGATTCAAGAAGCCTGCTAACTGCGACTGCAGCGCCTATGGAGCCAGTCGTACTTGTGATGTGCCATCCCACATTGTAATGCTCTGGGTAGACCGATAAACCCAGCTTGCACTCCGCTTCAACGCCGGCTACGAAAGCAGTGATGAAGTCTTGGCCGGAGACTGGAGCTTTCCATTCAGCAACGGCAAAGAGCGCGCTGGCGACTGGCCCAGCAGGATGGATGATGGTCTCAAGATGCGTATCGTCATAATCGTCGACGTGTGAAGCGATACCGTTAATCAAAGCTGCCGTCTGCGCATCCGCGTAGCCTGCGCTGATGGAGTCGTTGGCGCCAAGAATACTCGACGTTGGGGGACCACTAAAGGCAGCGAGGGTGGTGTTCTGCGCAATCTGGGGTGCGTCTTGGATGTAACCTCCGATTGCGCATCCGGCCCAGTTGTAAAGACTCTTGACAGCGGCATCAACCACGCCGGTCGTGAGGTTGGCGTAAGTCAGGTTCGTCGCCCACGTTGCGAGCTGGAGAGTGGCCATTTTGGAATGCTCTTGAGACGATGCGCCATCTCCATCCTCGACATGAGAACGCTGGTTTTTATCATCACTCGATCCTTCCATCTTCAATGGCGTTTGACCGACGCCGGCGCCGAGAAGTAGCGGGGGTAATGCGAGGTTCAACGGTTGGTCGGATTTGACGGCATTTAGACCATGTAAGCGGCAGATAGCTCTCGGATTCTGCCCGGCCCTAGCAATGTAGTGACTGGTAATTGGTGGCGAAGGACGAACCCCTCCGGCGATGCTGGAAATGGCGGGGTAGATTAAGCTTTCAGGGAAGGGATCGTCGCCTGTTCAAGTGAAACTTGATGTTATGCTTAAAATGAAGATACAGATTGCTTGCCAAATCAGAATACTTCTCTATCTACGGTAGGTGTCGAATTCCAGGCCGCCGGTCATTACTTTCAAAGGCTTCGCGAATCGACTTTATTCAAGACAAAAGACCGGATTGAAGGCATGCATGTTGGAAAACAGACAGAACTCCAGCGGTCCTAGCTCAATCTCTTTAGACATCTTTCCGAAGTGGCGCTGGAGAATGGCTTCAATTTCTCGTTTCTGTTCGCCGTCTGGATGTCGAAGGAAGTACGCAATGCTGATATGGAAACCATATTCGTCATGGATCGGATGCCGAATCAAAAGTTCGTCGGCAAGCCGATCCCGCAGGCCCCTCAGTCGCTCCACCTCCGCTGGTGTAGCCCCATCAAGTCGCACCGCAACCCCGACATCAAGTATATCAATTCCCTTGAGCGACATCCTGTACGGCGCCGCGGCCTCAAGCCCTACTTTGAACTTTCTTAGTTTTTTCTCGAAGTGTTCATTACATGTTTCCTGAGCGGCATCAAGGGCGAGGTCGGAAGGCCAGTAACCCGGTGTACGGACCTGATCACTGACACCCTCGAAGATTGTCATATGGAAGCTGGTGGCCGGTAGAGGGGCAATGATAGACGAGGATTTGCATGACGACAATTCTTCCACGACGCACTCTATCGAGTGATATACCGGACTCGAAGGCGGAATGTGGCAAATGATTGTGTTTCCCGCCCAATGTTGGAGGGTCCCATTGGGACTGAACTTGCTAGGGACGCCAGTGTTACGGTCAGCTATCCGACAGTAGGGTCTGCTAACAGAAGTTGGGGATTAACGCGTGATAAACAGGTTTCGTATTATAATCCTGAGTTGTAGGTTGTAGGCTGTTGTAGATTAGTCTTTAGAGGCTAAGGTGATTAGTCTTAGACTTAATAAGTTATTTATAGTGTAGGTAAGCTAAAAGTATCCTGAGGATAAATATAAAGTTAATTACTAAAGAGCTATAGAAACCTAACTATAAACTAGGCTTAGGTTATATTATATATAAAGCTTAAATAGTGTACTTTATTTACTCTTAGGTGATTACCTAGGTATATAAAGTAATTATAATTAGTTAGTATAACTAACTAATTACTGAGTACTTCTCTCTATGCTCTACTGATTATTCTTTATTTTATTATTATATAATTAGTTCTATAGTTTTTCTATTTTAAGTGAGTCCCTAATGTTTCTTATAGTCCTATAGTATAAATACCTTACTTTGGCTACTTAACGCTTAGGTAGGTTAGTTAACTATTATTTATATATAATAGGTTATAATATTAGGTCCCCTCTCTAAAGGTCTTACTTTTAAGACCTAATATAAGTAGGTTGTTAGTCTTAGGTTAGGGATCTATTAATTATACTTCCTGTTTTACTTATAATATTAATATTATATTAGGTTGCGTTTAAAAATTAAATTCTACTTTTACTCTTTATTATTATAATTATGCGTTATATATTACTGAGTTTAGCTTTATTATTAATATATCCTGTTTGTATTGTTGTTCTTCTAGGAAGCGCTATAAGCTACTCCTTAGGGGTGAAGTTTATAGTGAGTATACTTACTTAGGGAGGTCTTATAATACTATAGTGGATACTGTTTATGCTTATAAGTCTTCTGTATTATTAGTATCTTATTATTTAGCTAATTCTTTATAGTAGATTATTTATTAGATAAGGCTGCTTACTTAGAAGATACTGAAGTAGCTAAAGAGGAGGTAGTGAGGAAAAAGGCTATTACTTTGCGTATTATGTAGGCTAAGTTAGATAAGTTTATGGTGTGGTTGGATTATTTATGTAAGTAGAAAAGGATAGTGTTTTAGAAGGGTTAGGAAGTTATAGAGGAGGAGCTAGTGGTGTCTCTTATATTAGAGGTTTAGTCTATAGGTAGTTTTAGGGTAGTAGACTTAGATATTATCTTTAGTAACTAGAATCTTAATATCTCTAATTTCTTATTAGGTGAGTTTTAGTTAACCTCTAATATTTCTAGGTAAATAAATAGTTTTTCTTATTATAGTCTGTCTGTTTTTATTAGTAGTTAGATATATCTATAAAGGTATTTAATCTATTAATACCCTTATAATATAATTAGAATAAGTGTAATTAGTATAGGTGTTATTTCTTATTCTTAGTGTTATTACTAGTATTATATAAGTTTATTAGTTATATTTATAATATTCTTAGCTAGTTCCTATATATTATCTTTATATCTATACCTTTTTTACTTAATAAGGTACTAAATTCCTTATAGTTTTTATATATAGTTAATAATCTATTTAACTTTATATTTTAGTTTATTATTTTCTATAATAATAAGATTATTTATCTATAATCCTTATAATATTAGTTTAAGAAGTGAAATATAAAAGATTAGATAATACTTTATTATATTTAATAAGTTAAGATTAAAATTAATTAGTGAGATTTATTTAAGAATTTTAAAAGGTTTAAGTTTTTTATAGTTTAATTTATTATTTAGTTATTTAGTTTTAATGTTTTGCTATATAAGGTAGGTACTATCTCCCTCTTTTAAGGTTAGTCCCTTAATCCTTTATTTATTACTAAAGTGTGTTATTTATTTATATATAAATTTAAGTTCTTTATATATGTTATCTTAGATATCCTTAATCTACTTAACTATAGCTATAGCTTTAATTACTACTGAGCTAGATAATAGTTCTCTATATGCTATTAGTTTAAGTCTATAGTTAAAGTAGAAGGGGGATTCTTTAGTATTTTCTCTTATTATACTATTATAAATAAACTAAGTTATTAGTAGAAGTATTACTTAGTTATCTTAATTATAATTAATATAAGCGTAGAGGTATATTTTAAGGATTTAGTTAATTCTTTCTATTTATCTATTAGTTTATAGGTGAAATATAGTAGATATTAATTATTTAATACTAAGTTATATTATAATTAACTTTTAGAATTTAGATATAAAGATCTTATCCCTATCTAATATAATCTCCTTAGGTATTTTATAATTAGTGATAATATATTTAAGGAATATATAGGTGAATTCTTTAGTGTTACTTACTTCTTTATATAGGATAAAGTAAGTATATTTTATAAGTCTATCTATAATAATAAGAATACTATTATAGTAAGCTCTTATAAGGGGTTCTTAAGACTTTAGTAGTTTAATAATAAAGTTAAGTAATATAGAGTATTAAGTAGTTTAAGGTATAAGTAAAGGTTATAATAATCTATAAAGTTAATATTAGGATAGTTTACTTTTTAAGTAGATTTTATAATCTTTAATTACTTTTATAATATATTCTCTAGTAACCTTATCTCTATATTATTATCTAAGTTATTTCTAGGTTTTTATAATTCTTTAGTAATTATATATAGGTAGTAAATAGAATTCTATAATAGTTTTATCGTTTAGGATATTAGTTAAGTTAGCTGTAGATTATCTAGTTATTATTAAGAGTTTAGTTACTAGTATAATATCTCTATTCTTATTATATTTAAGAATTACTTAGGTTTCTTTTAGTACTAGGATATTATAGTTTAGTTATTAGCTTAAAGCGTTAGCTCTACTGTTTTCTAATCCTTTTTAATAGATAATTTAGAAGTTAAATTTTAAGAGGAATTCTAACTATCTAATTTATTATTTATTAAGTACTTTTAATATAGTAAAGTGTACTAAGTTCTTATAATCTATATATATAAGTATTTTATAGATAGTTTTTAAGAGTTTAGGTCTCTATTCTTTAAAAGCTTCTATAATTATTATAAGTTCTTTATTATAAATCTAATAGTTAAGCTTTAGTTTATAGAGTTTGCGTAAGAAGAAGGTATATAGATATAGTTATCCTTCTGAGTTTTATTAGGATAGTTAGGCTCTAAGGGTGAAGTTAGAAGTGTTAGTTTTAATTTTAAATTAATTCTATAGATTAGGAATTATTAAGATAGGTTTATTAGTAATATATTCTTTTATTTTTTTAAAAGTAGTTTCTTAGGTTTTAGTCTATTTAAAGGGTTAATCTTTATAGCTTAGATCTATAAATAGCGTATTAATCTTACTATAGTACTTAATAAATTTCTAATAGAAATTAATTAGTCCTAGGAAACTTTAGATATCCTTAAGGCTCTTTAGTGTGGGCTATTCTTTAATTATTTTGACCTTATCTTTAGATATATAGATATATCTAGGGGTAATAGTAAATCTGAGGTACTTAACTTATTATATATAAAACTTACTCTTCTTAGGTTTAATTAATAGTTTAGCTTTTTAAAGTTTTTATAATATGAGGTGTATATATTTTTTATATTATTTAAGTATTAAGGAGAAGATAAGGATATTATTAAAGTAAATAACTATAAAGATATTTATATATTTTTATAGAATATAGTTAATTATATTTTAGAATGTTATGGGTGTGTTAGTAAGACTGAAAGGTATTATAAGGTATTTGAAATATCCCTTATATGTTTAGAATATAGTTTTCTATTCTTCTCTTTCTTTTATCTTTATAAAGTTATAAGCTCCCTTAAGGTTAAGTACTATAAACTAGTTAGCTTTATAGAGGAGTTATTATAGTTTATTAATAAGTAGTAGTAAGTATTAATTCTTAATTATTATATTATTAAGTATATAATAGTTAATATAAAGTTATAGTTTACTATTCTTTTTAGGTATAAATAGGATTAAGCTTCTTATTAGTGATATTAATTCTCTAATATATCTTTTCTTAAGGTTTTCTTTAAAATACTTATTAAGTATTTATATCTCTATTAAGTTAAGTCTATAGATTTTATTAAATCTTAGTTCTTATCCTTTTTAAGGGGTATTTTATGATTAAAGCTAGTATATTCTAGTAGCCTAGTTTCTAATTCTTCTATAAAGAGTTTATTATATACTTTATATTCTTCTAGGATAGATAGAATTAGATCCTCTTTTTTATTAAAGTCCTTTATTATTATTAGTTATAATATGCTTTCCTTTATTCTGAGGAAGTAGATATAGCGTTTTGCTGTTTATTATTTAAGTATATTTAAGGTCTAGGTTCTATAGGGCTACTTAGGGACTATATCTTTATTTTCCTATAAGAGTTAGCTAGTTTTCTAATCTATCTATAGGTTATTCTTCTTTAACTATAGTATTCCTAATATAAGGTTATATACTCTAATATCTATAATATTAAGTTAGAGTTATTTATTTTAATCTAAGTAACTTATCTTATTATAAGGGGTGCAGTCTTATTTCTAATAGTTCCTCCTTTATATTAGACTTATTCTCCTTCTATATTACTGAGCTAGTAAGGGTGTTATTTCGTATGCTATAGTGTTTATAACTTATTCACTATCCTTAGTGATATAAAGTTTCCTTTTAATCTACTATTAATTAATATAATTATTATTATATGGTTAATAGTTACCTATAGTTATAGGTGCGCTTTCTGGTCTAGGGATGCTAGATATATAGATCTTATTATTCTTATCTATTTTAGTCTATTATTAGTAAGTGAGTTTAGTTTTTTAACTGCTCTAATTTTCTAGGGTATATGATTTATTTCTTCTATTATTATACCTTTATAAGGCTGTTTTTATAGATTCTGAGTTATAGTAGACTAGATCTATATTTTATAATTCTCTAGGCTTAAGCCTTTTCTTAGTAGTGTGTAAGGCACTTATTGCGCTGGTATTTATCCTATTATATATTATTATTATATTAGTATTTTATAGGGAACTAGGGGCTTAATTTAAAGACTATAAGGTTTTCCTTAAATAATATTATTATCTATCTTACTATTATAGTTATAATGTAGACTTCTGTGATAGGGTCTTTATTATACCTTTATAAGTAGAACTAATATTTATACTTATCTCCTATATATTCCTTATATTTATTAAAGAGGTATTATAGCTAAAAAAGGGTTTAATAGCTTTAGTATTAGGTATAAAGGGCTAGATAGTCCTCTATATATAACTATAGAATATAGTCCTTATCCTATAGGGATGTTAGGGTCCTATAGAAATATTGCTACTGTTTATCCTAAGATAGGTTAACTTCTTAGTACTTTAATACTTATTAGGTTCTTTCTTCCTTCTTATTATTTTCTTCTTTAGAGCTAGAGTTATTTATATTAGGGGTGAACCTATAAGTAGTCTCTACCTAAGTATATTATTAAGTAATATTATAAAGTTTATCTAAGTTATAGGGTGAACTTTCTCCTTCTCTAAAAGTCTAAGTATTTATAAGCTTAAGTAATTATTATTCTTTTATTAAGTTATATTAGTAGTTTAGTTCTTTATTAGATTCTTTTTGGTTTTATTCTTTAAGTTCTTAGTTAATTTGCTTGATTTAAGTGGGGTTTCCGCGTGCGTGCCTTTATCGTTCTAGGCGTGTAAGTATAGCACTAAGTTATCTTTCTTATATTAGGTTATAGGGTTTATCTTAGATTTAATCTAAGTAAGCTAGTTTAGCGTTCTATAGATATATAATTCTTTATTTATTATTACTCTTAAGCGCTTATTTATATACTTATTATAGTGTTAGGGCAGTGCTAATAGGTGCTAGTTACTATATTTATAGTATTTTATTAAGTTATTTAGGGGTTTTTTAGGTGATCCTGCTATTACTCTAGTAAGTTATAGTAAGGGTTTTATTTTATCTTATGATTTCTTCTTATTAGTTTCTTTATTTAATTAGATTATTATATCCTAATCTTCTTTTGTTAGGGTTTTAGGGGTAGTATACTGAGGCTTCTTTATTATTTTAGTATGTGAGGTAGTTATTATTATAGTATTTAGTTTATGATAGGGATGTGTGGGGTGTCTTGGTTATTATGCTGACTTATTTGTTCTATTTAGGTATGGGTTGCTATTTTTGTTTCTTAGGTTGTTAGTATTCTTTAGTAATATGTCCTTGTTTATTATAGTTATAGCACTTAGGGTTTTATAGCTTCTTATTGCTATTATTTTTAGTAGTGGTGCTGATGTCTATTAGTATACTGTGGTGTCTGTATGTGGTACTCTAGTGTGTGTTCTATCTTTAGCTATAGGGTTAATTATTCCCTTAATGTTGGTTATATTAAATTTTAGTAGGTGGCTGCTATTAGTATTTATATGAGGTGTTAGTATATTATTATTCTTATATCCTTTCTTTGTGATGTTTATAGAGTTAGTTGTTAATACTAATAGCTATAGTGGTATATATAAGGAAGTTTTCTAGCTTAGGTTACTTAAATAATTTGTTTTTAACTTCACTCTTAAGTCCCTTATAGAAGAGGTGTATTTTAGAGTCTTCTATGAGGTTTAGTTATATATAGAGCTTTTAGAACTTAGCTGAGTATTTTTTAGCTAACTTAATTTATTTTAGGTTATTAATATTATATTTAGCTTATTCTTTTTTATTAATATCTTAGAATAGGGACTTAAGTGCTTCCTTAAAACTTTAGAAATTAGTGTAGATATCCCTAGTTTTAGAAGAGTAGGTATCTAATATTTTATTATTTAGGTAGTCTTTTTAGATAGGTTTAAACTATTTTAGGGCTTTTCTTCTGAGGAAGCTAGTAGTGTGCACTACTTTCTTATATTTATATAGAAAGTCTTATTAGTGGAAGTTATAATAGTTTTTAACTTAGTTGAGAAATCTTTTAAGTATATTAGGTTCTCTGCTATAGGGGATAGGTGCTAATAGCTTAAGCTTCTATTAGTTTAGAGTTTAAATAATATTAGTAGTAGCTCTTAGGGTATTAATTTCCTCTTAAAGCCCTTAGGTGTTTAGGTTAGTAGATTATTCTTAGAGTTATAGAATTTTATTCTTTAGGTTTATAATACGTTATAAGCTGTTTCTTAGTTATTAGATTATAAGCTTTAGGTTATAAAGGTTAGTAGCTATTTTGTTATATATAGCTTAGACCTTAGTGATATTATTATCTTCTTTTTTAATTTAGGTATAGAGTTTGTTATATATTTCTTTTTTGAGGGAAACTTTATTATTTGAGTTTATATTTATTAGGGTTCCTTTAAGCTCCTCAGCTAGGCTTTTAACTAGCTACTTAGAGGAAGAGGAAGATCTTAGAGTAGGAGATTTAGTGGAGGTATAAGAGGATATCTTATTTATATTATTTAGTAGGTATTAATAGTTAATTTACTAAATAGGAGTAATTAAAGTGTTATAGTTAGCTATTTAATAGTAGGGTCTGCTAATAGAAGTTAGGGATTAATGTGTGATAAATAGGTTTTATATTATAATCCTGAGTTATAAGTTATAGGCTATTATAGATTAGTTTTTAGAGGTTAAGGTGATTAGTTTTAGACTTAATAGGTTATTTATAGTATAAGTAAGCTGAAAGTATTTTAAGGATAAATATAAAGTTAATTACTAAAGAGCTATAGAAACCTAACTATAAGCTAGGCTTAGGTTATACTATATATAAGGCTTAAATAGTGTACTTTATTTACTTCTAGGTAATTACTTAGGTATATAAGGTAATTATAATTAGTTAGTATAACTAACTAATTACTAAGCGCTTCTCTCTACACTCTACTAATTATTCCTTATCTTATTATTATATAACTAGTTCTATAGTTTTTCCGTTCTAAGTAAGTCCCTAATGTTTCCTATGGTCCTGTAGTATAAATGCCTTGCCTTAGCCGCCTGACGCCCAGGTGGGTCGGTTGACTGTTATCCATGCATAACGGGTTGTAACAGCCAGCCGGGTAGCGGGGACGGTCATTGTTTGCTTCTATCTGGGCCATGCAGGGCGATAGTTCGCGAGGCAATCGTGCACCACTTCCGAAGCAACTTGAGTTTATGAGGGTTATCTTGGTGGTGAAAACTGCGACGGGTAATTCGTAAATGGACGTAATTGTTCAAAATGGCAATGGTTCTCTTTTATTCCAAGGGATCAACCGCCACGCACGTGAACGAACTGTTGGCCGGCACGATGGTAAAACCTGCTGTCCCTCCATTTTAAACCGTCCAGCTTTTGGGAATTCTCGAAACTTTAGGTACAAATCCTTCAAGACCCGAGTTCAAATCTTAGGCCTCCCCTACTCACAATTGACTCCAAAGGTGCCGGCCTTGCATGTGCCCGTAACCTTACGCTCGCCTCCAGGCTATATTCAAGATCATAGTTAGCTGAGGGAAGTCTCGTTGAGTATGAGTATCGATGGCACATACGTTGTCTTGGCAAATCTCGGTGCAAGCAGTGCCAATGTTATTTTGGCTACACTCAGGCACGGTCTTACATGAAGTGGAAACCGTCTCTTGTGGAGGAGCCTGCGCTGAGGCTTGGCCAATCGAAATGGCAGAGAGGGCGATAACGAAGAAGAAGCGCATTTTGGGTTGCTTTGTGGCTGATTATCGTTCCAGTTGACTTTGAGTGTAGGTAGATGCGATGAGATTTAGCACATTGGACGAAGCGAGCAAAGAGTATTTTATCGACTCTTATGTCAAAACAAACCCAGCATAGCCTTACCATCAACTCTACTACATGAATCATTACGGTGGGATGCCGACGGGGACAATCTATCAATAGACTGAGTTTGCCGACGGGAGCAATCAATTTCTTGCACTTCCATGTTGCGAGGCCTATCGGCTAAAAATTAAAGTTTAGATGACACTTGAAAAGTAAAGCATCCAGTATTATCTCGCTTAGATCTCTATAATCACAGTCACGGGCAGACTTGTCAATCAGACTGCAGTTCAACAGTGGAGATGAAGTTCAGCTCCGCCGATCCACATGTCCTTCTTCAATTCAATTCGGTGGATGTATAAGTGTGATGATAGGCTCGAGCGATGCAACCGAACGATATGAGGCGCCAAGATGATGAACCTCGTATGGAACCGTTCACAAATAAATTCGGCGTCTAAGCGTCTGAGCTGATCCGCGTGACTCGGATGTGCCGTCTTTGCCGTCCGCATGCTGCAGTGAAAGATTTTAGAAATGCTTAGTACATACAGTATCAAACTAAGATGGTCTGGTCCAAACTAGAGCCAAACATTGGTTCATAATTCGTCGTATCAACGATATTCATTTGAGTTGATCCTGGGTGGTAGTCAGCGATAGCAGTTTGAATGGCCTTACGGACAGCCCGGGTAGAAGGTCCCTCTGAGGTCAACAACCATTTTATAGCCGGAAAACATCGCTTACTTGGCCAACCGGGTATCTCCTGACTGGAAAGGTCAAGATCGGGGAGAATGGAACCAATCAACCATCAAAGAGATCAACCGATTGATCAGGCGCCATGGGGCATCTCCTAGTCTTGCTGGGGCTCGGCACATTATTCTGTTTGTGACCTTTATTGAAATGCCAATGGGTGCTTCAGCTTTAAGAGGAGTCTCGGCTACCTTGTCCTCAACCTTGCAACAGTGTGTGTGTGTGTGTGTGGTCAAGGTTTCCTTGGCCAGAGCTGAGGCCGCGGAGGTGAACACTGCGGCGGTAATATCGAGTGGATGATTCTGTGGTTAATATACCTCTCGTTCGTGGGGTATGCCTGGGGCATCAAATACACGTATCGACACCCTCTTTGATCCAGGATGGGAGGGAAGGTTTTTGTAGTTGATATCCATGGATGACTGATATGTGCCAAGCCTCTCAAAATGTCTGACAAGTTGCCGTCTGATTTTAATTCAGCCCCAAAAGACTATAGAAACTCGTGGCGATTTAGAAGACGCCGCAGACACACCAATCACGGAATAAGGCTCGAGGTCTAATTCTCAGTGCAAGCATCTTCGGTGATTGGAATGGCTTTTACATGCATAAAATTTGCAGGTGCTTCTAATGATACCCCAAGTGGCTATAGACTTAACAAGATCTCATATGTCCTCCTTCGTAGAATTCAGAGTTTGTGATAATGACTGTGTGCACGCAATCATTACACGCACAGTACACTGTTGTAAGTGGAGCGTAAGATGACGTAAAATTTACTTGTATAGGCCATTATTCAGGGTTTGTAATTCCTATCAGTCTTCCAAGTTGGATCTCGGTGCCAGCCCATTATCTGTGAAGTTCAGGAAAGTCTTTCTTGTCTCGCCACTCCCGAAGGGATTTGCGTAACCTCGAATGTTTGCAAATACTTTCCGGCTCGGTTAAAGTCTTTGGATCAATAGTCCTCTGGACATATTGAATCTCGCGACGTGGATGCCAACGCGAGGCACGTTGCCATGCTCCTAATACTTCCTCAATCTCAGAGATTATAAATGTGGCCGCTATTGTAATCTTAACTTTGCTCCTTCCAACTTCGCATGTGAAGAAGAAGCCTTGGCCCATGCCGGGGCTCCAAATCTCTAAAGCTTCCAGCTGCGGCACGGGAGAAACTGCGCGAGCCGCGTCCAGAAGCACATCGTATATCCGTGTTGTTGTATGAGCAACAGTTAGAGGAGACTAAAGAGTTGAATAAAGGTGTGTTTCTTATTAAGAGGATATTGTGCTCTTAGCGCCCCTTATATCCTGAGCGTATTAGGCCTATATAGTTTATATAACCCACTCCTTAGTGATTGCTCACTGAGGCTCCCTTATAAAGTATATAGTGTATCACTAGATACTTTACTACACACCCCCTTAGCTATATATACAGCTAACTAAAGCCTTATACTTAGGAGGATTTATTTAAACTAAAATAAATATAGTGCTAATATAAAGTTACTTATAATATAGCAGAAAGCAGTCCTAAAAGAGCTATAGAGCACTCCCTTATAAAGTTATAAAAAGACCTTTTAACTTATAATATATTATTAACACTATATAAATATATAAACCACACTAGTATTAAGTAAGCTAGTTAGGTGAGCGCTCTCTTAATATAAATAAGAGCAGAATTTTCTATAAGCCCTCCTATAGAAACTTTTCCTTCTTTATATATCCTAACTTTTATATTTTATAAGCGTTATTTTTCTATTTCTTATAAGATCCCTTTCTTTACTTATATAGTAACTTATTCCCTCTTTATTTCCTTATAAGTCTTTTTACTCTTTATTTCCTTATAAGTCTTCTTCTCCCTAAGTCCTTAATCCCCCTATTAATAACGCTATATTTATAATATAATAAGTATTAGCTATAATAACTACTCTATAGCTATAAAGTAGTTATAGGCGCGCTATAAGGCTGTAAGCGCTCAGCAGGCTCCCTAAGATAATAATACTAATAAGCTAGCTAGTAAGTAGGATAATTCCCCTATTAAGATCTCACCCTCTCTAAATAAGGATAATTATAAGTACTATTAACTTATTTCTAGAGTAACTAGCTAACTATTTTATAAATAGAAAATAAATTTAATACTAATAATAAGGATATTAACTTTAAGGATATCTTAATCCCTTATAAGCCTTCTATTAATAAGAGCTTCTATTATACTTCCTAATATAATCTTATAAAGTCTAATATTATCTAAGAGTATAATCACCCTACTTATAAGTTTAGATCTATATTCTATCTATATAAGTAAAGCTAGCCTACTTACTAGAATACTCCTACCTCTTATAAGACTTCTACTTATAATCCTATTTAGGAGTATACTTATAAATCTATATAAGAGCCTGCTTAAGAGTCTATTTATAGTCCTATTTATACTCTGAAGTAGACTAATACTACTAATTATAAATATAAGTAGGCTACTCTTATTATAAGTAAGAATAAGGATAAGGGGGACTTCTAGGGTGAGTACTTTTCTACTTATAAAGTGATTTTATACTTATACCCCTTTTCTTAGGAAAATATTTAATTAAGAGACTTAATTCTAACTACTACTTATATAACTATAATAAAGGGGATCCTCTTAATAAGTAGTATATATAGGGTCTTATAAGTAATATATACTACCTAAGAGTCCTTTTTTACTTATATAGAGTTAACTATTATAATTTCTATAAATATATAGGATATAATCCCTATAAGCTTATTCCTTAAGAGCTCTAACTATATACTCATAGAGTATAAAATACTACTTATTACTAAGCTATTACTATAAGTAAGAAAGCTATTAAGTCTGCTAATAATATAAGTATATATATAAGTTTTTACTCACTAATCTTACTAACTTATAAGTAGTATTATTTAACTTAAATTAGTATCTAAAAGAATACTCTTAAGTAGTATAAATATAACTAAGGACTTATAAGTAGAAGTAAAGGTCTAACTCTTTATAAGAAGGTTTATATAGAAAAGGTTACTAGTAACTAAACTCCTATAACTATACTTAAGAGTACTCTTAGTAAAGTTACTTACTCTAAAGAGTCCTTAGGTATAAGTATATCTCTATCTCCTACGCTTTATCCTTTAGTTTTAACTTCTTCTTACTTTACTATAAGTACTC
>JABGLZ010000718.1:94877-126490 GCA_014705045.1 Colletotrichum theobromicola | reverse complement strand
TATTTATTAAGTTCCCTTAAGTAGATCTACTTAGAGACCTATTATAAGTATTTAGTATCTTAGTATAAGCGCTCTTAGTCTAATTCCCTTTTCTCTCCCTATAAGTACTCTTAGTAATTAGAACTATATCTCTCTTAAAGACTAGCTTTTCCCTCTAACTAAGAGCGCTCCTTATTACTTACTAAAAAACTATAACTTAAGGAGTAAGTAGTACTCTTAGGAAGAAAAGGATATTTAGGAGGATAAAGAGAATAAGCTGAATAAGGTAATTACTTAGAGCTAAAATAAGTCCTCTATTTATCCTAACCCTTCTACTCCTCTAGTAAGTAGTTAGCCTATAAGTACTCCTCTTATTTAAACCTTTACTCCTAACGTTATAAATACTTAATACCCTTCTTCCTCTCTTAGTACCCTAAATTATTACTTAAAATATTTTAATAAAGTTCTTAAGAGATATTTATTTAATTATACTTCTACTAATATATATAAGAACTCCTAAGAGATTACTTATCTTAAGTAAGAGGAGGCCTTAAGGGAGGCTAAGACTAAGGCAGAGGAGGCTTAAAAGCGTTAGGTAGAGAGCACTCCCTAATAGTTAGGATTAAGTACCCCCTATAATAAGGAATTAATATATAATATTCCCCTAGTTATAAGTACTCTTAGTTTAGTCCCTATTATTTATATAGATAATCCTTAGGGAAGCCCTTATATTATCCCCCCTACTTAAGCTACTACTAATATAACTACTCCTATTAATCTTAAGTATACTTATAAGAGACCCCTTTACTATAGTCTTATTTATAAGAGCGTTACTATCACCTATAATACCTATATATAGTATGCTTATAAGTATGCTAACTATAACCTGACTGTGCTTATAAGATATACCTTCTCTAGTCCTAACTAAGAGGAGGAGTTTATAGAAGTCCTAGATCTCCTAGATATTATATATAATAGACCCTAAATACTTATAGGTTTCTAGTTTTTATAGGGGTAGCATTTTTAGTGTTTTATAAGCAGCTAGATTAGCTTAATACTTATATAGATTTCTTAGGTCTTATACTGTTTTTTATAGCTTTTTAGGTTATTAAGAAGAAAAGCTCTTATAAGTAGTTTTTATTTATAGCTCTATAGTTATTATTAAGTATCTTATATCCTATAGGTTAAGAAGACTTCTGAAGTTTTTAAACTTTACTTATAAGAGGTTTTTTATAAATCTATCTACTAATATCTCAGAAGTTAGTATATAGACTACTTTAAAGCTTCCTTTCTTATACTCTTATTTTAGCTATATATTATAGATATTTATATAATATAGGTAAGTAGAGATTTATTCTCTATTACTTATAACTAAATAGATTATTTATTAATTATTATAGTAAATCTTCTATATATCCCTAAGATTAAGTTTAATTTCTTTAAAAAGCCTTTAAAGAGTAACTATTTCTCTTATAGTCTTACTAAGACTTAGGAGCTTAATTTCTATAGTTAATATAATAATAATTACTTATCTTATAGCTTTCTATTAGATTACTCCTCTAAATATTATTATAATATATCTTTATAAAAATTAGTAAGACTTTAGGTTATCTATAAATAAGGTATCTCTAGTAATAAGAAGAACTATTATACCCCTAAGTTTACCCCTTAAGTTACTAAAGTAGACTATAAGGTAGTAAGTACTAAAAAGGTAGTAAATTATATACTTCACTATATAAAAGTATTCCTTAGAAGGATTTATAAGGAATTATAAGAGGACTAAAGATAGGAAAGCTATATCTACTTATAAAAAGATAGCTATATATAAGATAGATCCCACTATTTCTTAGAATAATTTTACCTACTAAGAAGTTACTTAGCCCTTATTTTTTATAAGTTCTCCTAGTAGGAGTAATATAGAGGGATATACCCTATTATAGAGATTAAAATAAATAGTAATCTTCTATATATATAAGTTATAAGTAAGGTAGATCTTATAAGCTACTCTATCCCTAATAACCTACACCCTAAGGTACTACTTAATAGGACCCTACTTTTTAACTTTATAAGCTTTTATTATCCTATTAATTACCCTTCTTAAGTATTATTTATTATCCTTATAAAATAGTATAAAAATATTATTAATATAGAAAATAATAAAGACTTTTTAGTCTAAGCTTTAGAAGAGATATAGGTCCTCTTTTAAAGCCTTAAGTCTTAAGCTCCTAAGTATTAAGTAAAACTCCTTATACTATAAGAGTAGTATATTATAGAGCCTATAAAATGCCCTCTTAAGTTTAATACACTTACTATTAAAGCTCCTAATAATATAATCTATAAGGAGTATTACACTTCTAGGGGGAAGCTTATAAGTAACTAATACTCTATCCTTAGATATATCTATATTAAGAAAAGTATTAATAATATTATATTAGAGTACTTCTAGATTAAACTCTACTATAAGCACTATAACTACTCTAAATATACGCGCTATGAGGGTTACTATATATATTTCTTCTAGTCCTCCCTTCTAAAGATCCCCTCTTATATAGATCCTCACTTTACACTAATCTAAATAGCTATCCTTATTAACCTTATAAATAAACACCTACTTTAGGGGGAGGGGTTTTAAATATATATATCTACAGTCTATTAGCCTCTATATTCCTTTATAGAGTAACTTTCTAATCTCTTCTTAAATAGCTATATAGAATAGCACTTATATATCTTTAGGTAGTTTCTCTAGATTATTCTAGCTCTTTAGGAGAGCTAGAAGTATAGTGTAATATAGTCTATCTTCCTTCCTAGGAAGAGACTTTAGCTCCTGCTTCTATAGATCTATCTTATAAGGGAATTCCTTCCTCAGGAGTCTCTAAGTAGTACCCTACACTACTAAGTATAGGATATTATACTATAAGTCTTCTTTATTTTCCTTTTACTAAGATAATATAAAAGTAGTAAAAAAGAGATTTCTTATTTACTCTATAGTAGTATATAGTGCAGAAGGTATATTAGCTATAAGTATAAAAGCCCTTTTTTAAATAGAGGTAATTTACTAGCTTACGCGCAACTTTTCTTATACTTTATAAGTATATAAGTACTTTTATAGTAGCTATAAAGCTTCTTCACTAATATCCTCTAGGTTAAGCTAATCCTAGGGTTAAAGAGAGCTCTCCTTTAAGCTACTAATTAAATCTAAAGAGTCCTATCTTTTAAGTAACTCTATTACTAGTTCTAAGCTAACTTTATCTATAGTTAAGTACTCTTTCTTACTTAATATATTTAGTTCCTCTATTATTCTAAGAGTAATAATAGGGATACTACCTCTAAGACGTTCCTAACTAGGTGAGTTAAGTATATACTTAGGTATAAGTAGGACTTATTAAGCTCTCTTAATTAAGTCTTTACTTCCTACGCTTTACTATAATATTTATATAGTAACCTCTTCTCTTAAGATAAAATTATCTTCTATAAAGATATTAAATCCTTATAGGATTAAGCTAGAGAAGTTAACTACCTCTTTAATAAGGTTTATAGTTACTCTAGCTTCTCTAATCTATAAGGCTTCCTCAGAGTCCTCTTTTAAGTAGAACTTACTCTTATTAAATATAATATTATAAGTAATAATTACTTTTTTAAGAGTTAGGATTTATACTTTATAGAGATTATATATATTTAGTATATATCCTATAAGATACCTAATATACCTGCGCAGGGACACCTTAAACTCTCTCCTCCTTATCCCTCTTTCTCTTTCTCTTCTTAGAGGATATACTCTATAACTATAAGTATATATCCCTCCTTAGTGAAGTTAAAAGTTAAGAGATTCTAGAACCCTATAGGCTAATACCTATAAGTTTATATACTTTTTAAACTATTCCTATTTAACCTTATCTAGTGATTTCTAATTTATTAAAGAGCATAAGCTTATATTAAATAAGAGAATTCCTATAAGTATTAATTTATCCTATAGTTCTTTTAGTAGATTTACTACTATTTTTATCTTAATATCTTTAGTAATTACTTTTTTTCTAGCTCTCTTAATCACTCCTATAGGCTCTTTTATATAAAGTAGAGGAAGCTTTAAATTAATCCCCTTTTCTTCAGCCTATCTCTTATATTCAGTATAGCTAAAGATCCTAATAACTACTTACTTATTATTTTATTATATTTTATAAATAAATACTCCTTTCTATTTAAAAACCTAGTTTTTAAACGTTAAGATTATATAAAAAACTTTAAAGTGCGTTTTTAAGTAAAAATAGAAGCTATAAAGTTTTCTAAAGTATTTATCCTTAATAAGTAGGAGCTATAAAGCTCTTAATAAGGTAACTAAGTAGTTAAAGAGATCCTAAAGTATTCTCTAGTATAGGTATAAGCTATAGTTTTCTAAAAGTCTTCTTAAGATTATTTTCTATATATAAGTTATTATATATTTCTTATATTCTAACTATATTAGGCCCCTAATCTTCACCCCCTAAGCGTTTTAAACTAAATACTTAAAAACATTAAGCCTAAGATATCTAGAGCAAAAGTACTATAGCTAAGCAGAATCACTATATATAAGTTTTAATCTAAATAATAGTTATAAGGAGTTACTAAATATAGCTATATAAATAAAGTTAATTTCCCTAGAGTAGTTTATATTAGTATATAATAAAAGTAACTTAAAATAAAGAAGTAATTAGAAGAGGGCTTATATTTAAAAAAAGTACTCTTTTATTATTATAAATAAGCTTATAGAGGGTAAAACCCTTATTACTTCTAAAATAAAACTTATTAATACCTCTATAATACTAAATACTAGCTATCTTAAAGTAATACTTAGAGATTAAGTTAGTATAAAAGCCTTTTATATAAGAAATATTCTTTAGAGTGAGATCCTCTATACTAACTCCTTTAGGTCTATTTAGAGAGTTCTTAAAGACTCTAATACCTATTCCTCTAATATAAAGAGATTATAAGCTAGCTATAACCTAGTCTAATTAATCTAGCTTATAATAATCCTTAAGAAGATTAAGATTATTAATAAGGTGAGTAGACACCTTAATATCTATAATAGTTAAGTACTAAAAGGGAGTAGAATTAGTAGTATTTATAGAAAAGGCTTTAATTAAGAACCCTCCTTCTTCTTAAAGGGGAGGAAGGTTTAAAGTAGACTAGAGGATAGCTATAGTAGTAAACCTATTTAAGGGAACACTTATAGAAGTATATCCCTATCCCTTTAACTTATTAATCTCCTTAGCTATAGCTTACTTATTTTAAATAAAGGCTTTATAGAAGGCTTTATACCTCTTACTAAGAGCTTTATTCTTAATATTACTCTTTTATTATTAAGTAAGTTAAAAAGTATATCTATATAAGTATTTTCTTATAAGAGAGAACTCTACTTAGGTGTATTCTATAAGAGACTAAGTATACTAAGCTATAAAGTCTATATTTATATAATCAAAGTATAAGTAGTCCTAAGTATTACCTAGGGAGTTTTAAAACTTAGAGTATATCTTAGAATTACTTAAGTTTTACTATAAGTTAGTTCTTCCCCTAAGTATTATAAAGTAGCTATTTAAGTAGCCCTTTTTCTATTAGACTTATAGGTTTATAACTCCTTTAAATAGGGTTCTTATCTCTTTAAGAGAAGGTATCCTCTAGCTACTCTCCTTAAGAGCTATATAGTCCTAGAGATATTAAGTAGCCTAATTAGGGATAAGTTAAACTTTAATTACTTAAAAGAAGTTTCTTACTATAAGAGCTCCCTATACTTCTAGAATACTATAGTTTAATCCCTTATTAAAAGCTATAAACTAGAGAGTATAGAAGTCCTAAGGATTAATTAATAAATAAAATACTTTCTTAAGTATAGTGAGATATTCCTCTCTTATAGTAGTAATAATTACTAATTCTCCTCTTATAAAGTGTTCCTTTAGAGTATAGATCACTATCTAAAGAGTATAATAAGGAGTTTCACTACTTAATATAAAGCTTATAGTAATTTAAGCTCTATTATAAATTATAATTATTTCTTAAGACGTTCTAGAAGCTTAAGACATTCTAAGAGTAGTTATAAGAGTATTTCTTTAAACCTCTTATTTAAGCTTAGCCTTTATTAAGAGTTTAAGCTAAATAAGGTCTAAGAGTTCTTTATTAATTATCTTTATAACTTAGTTTTAGATTTCTTAATATTTATAAAAGTCTATTACTTAAATATCTCTTCTACGCTTAGCTTAAATTTCCTAGGTATAGAGATATAGCTTATAATAATTAAAGAGTATTAGATCCTTAATTAAAAGCCTCACTAAGTACTAAGGTTTAGGAGTAGAGGGGGTAAGTAAAATCCCCCTAAGCCCCTAATTCTCTATAGTTTAGTAATAATAGTATTCTAAGTACTCCTCAGTATATTAAATATAGTCCTCTTATATAAAAGTAGAAACCTTAGGAGTATTCTTATATTAATCCTTAAAGAGGTTTAGAGCATCTAGAGCGTCTAGGTTAATATATTTCTAAACTTTTATAAGAACGTAGTTAAACTTAAGAGAGAGGATCTAGCTATCCTAGTCCTCCTAAGTCTTTAGGAAGTACTTAGAACTTATAAGTTAGTTCTTAATAAGAGTAGATATCTTAATAGTTAGTTAGTTATAATTAGTTTAGAAAGAGAAAAGAGAGAGTCCTACTTACTCTTATAAGTAGTTATAATATACTAATAAAAGTAGGAATAAAATTTAATAAGCTAAGCTTATAACTATTATATAAGTAATAGTTAGAGGAGACTAAAGAGTTAAATAAAGGTGTGTTTTTTATTAAGAGGATATTACGCTCTCAGCGCCCCTTATATCCTGAGCGTATGAGGCCTGTGCGGCTCACGTGACCCACTCCTCAGTGATCGCTCACCAAGGCTCCCTCATAAGGCGTATGGCGCATCACCAGATGCCTCGCCACACGTGTTAAATCGACATTTTGGTATTGGATGCGATGAGTAAGAGCAAGATGTTGAAAAAAAGGTGTCGACTGAGTGTGCAAAGCTTCTTCTACGAAGGATCGGAAGAAAAGTTTGGCATCTGTTGCGTGGGAAATTGTCAACCGACAGAGCGTGAAGCTGGCTCGCGCTGCCTGGATGGCGAGCTTTTTGTTGATTGAGGCCGGTAGCTCCTTGAAATAACACTGGCCTCCGTGTAGTCTACCAGATTGAGCTTCCCACAAGGCCACCACGCGTACGCATGTGCCAAGATTATGGAAAAAGCTTGCGTTTGCCTCGTCTCGTTCGATCTGGAACCTTTGGTTCAGGGCAAGCCACGGCTCATAGTTGATATGGCTGAGACGCGGCAAGCCTGTCGAGATATGTGAAAAGGCTCTTCCGGAGAGGCTTCGATATAGCCTCTGGGTGACGAAAACTTCCGTGATGACATCAACTTTTGGAAGTTCGAAATCTGGAACTTGCAGTCTCGACCTTCCAGGTGGAAAGATGACTAAAGAGCCCAAGGAGAGCTTCAGAAAACGTTATGTTATTTTCAACCTTGGTGTTATAGCTTTCCGCGACAGAGCGATCAACGTCGTGATACCTCTACAAGTCCACATAAAGCAAGATCTTGTGCACCATCATTCTTCGGTGACCGCTAACATATTCGGCGAAGCCCTCGAAATTTGACCTGGTATCAAATGGACGAATACGTAAAGTATGCCAGAGTAGGGGTTCGAAAAATGTTTGCCAGTGTTTCGAGACGCCAGCCTAGTTGTTTACTAGGTGCTTTTTAATAGGCGAAACGTGCTTCTCAAGCCCCTCCATGATCATGAGTAGGATCACCGTTGGAAGTCTTGGGGATTTGGGATTTCTTTGAGAGGCTTGAGCTCCCCATGCTCTAGTTCCGGATCGTAGGTGCATACTGTTCTTTGCATAACCAAACTTGTGGAAGGAGAAGATAGGGCAATCGATGGAATTATGTGTGCAGTTGGTTTCTGGGATGTGACAGGTTTCCTACACTTAACACTTTGGATTAATTGATATGCGGCTTATACGTTCCTGATAACCCTGAACGGTTGTTCTGATATTGCCAGGGTTCTCATGATGCTCTAAGCTGGTAACACCTGAAAAGGTTGCCCTTCAGGTGTAAGGTCACTCTATCACGACCTTGAACCTGGAAATATTCCCCAAAGGTTGCAAAGACACAAAATAACCCAGATGGTTCGAATATCGGACTAACTGACACACGTACAGCAGTTGGCAGACCGACGGAAAACTGACCGGAAGTTCCAAGTTCCGCCGCGGCCGACTCAGGCTGTGCTATCACTCGGGCTCCTGTTTCATTTGTAGTTGTAACATAGAAATCTTCCAAAGTCTCAGCAAGAGTATTGCCTTTATTCACTGTAAAAGTTTGTCTTGTTTGCACCGTGGTTCTCTCCTGCTCTGATATGGAGCCGAGATAGGACAAAGAGACCGCCTGTTTTAACTTTACTACGGCAACTACTTTTCCATTAGTCTTGCAATGTTCCTACTATCGTCTTCGTCGTGATAGCTGTAGGTATCGTCGTTATTGTCACAATCGTCGTTGTTTGAGGGCTATCGCCTTCGATAAGAGATATTAAGTAGTTGGGCGATCTCAGCACTAAAGGTCAGATCAAGACCCGGTCACTGACTCAACGAGTTGCAATTTCATAGCCACTTATGCACATACACTTCTTCATAGGGCACGAGAAAGGTTCAGACTAATATCATAGCATTTGAATCTAATTCCCAGAGACGTTCATGAGCTGCCAAGTATAAACCCCTGCTGCCAGTCTGTTCAAGTCATGCGAGTTATCGCGGGAAGACAACGGCCGCATCTCGCTAGACCTTCGTTTCCTTCTCGCTTGACACTTCAACATGCATCATATCATCTCCCTTGACATCCTGAACGCTGCTCGTCTCGGTTGTCGTCTTGTACTTGCCCAACTTGACATCACGTCGCCAGAGGTACTGGCCAAGCATGAACAGCGCCCACCACGTTGCCACGAATGTTGTGTTGACGATGAAGCCCTTGCGCCACTTTGGAGCTATGGAGAACTATTAGCAACAGAACCTCGATGGGTTTTGAGGTACTGCTATAATCAAGACTTACCTTCGACGACAGGGAAGACGGTGATGGGGTAGAAGCTGAAGAAGATCCAGCCGCAGGTCATCTGGATTCAATCGTTAGGATGATATTTTCAAGACGTCTTCCGAGGATTGGCTTACCATAGCACCTGTGGTGAATGCTCTGGCCTCATTGTCGTCCTTCATGACCATGTTGACCCATGGGAACAGAATCGGTGTAACACAGCTCGTGAGTCCGAGCATATAGTATACAGCAACTTAAAGAGGGGTCGAAGTTAGATACGCAACTTCATGATTCGATGGGTGAGGCGTTGAAACTTACAGTGCAATCCGAGAGGAATGTCCCAGATCAACAAGCACAGGTTTGCAAAGAATAGGACTGCAGCCACGACGCACATGACGCACCAAATAGGATAGATCATGCACAGCGAGGTTGCAAGAACTCCAGCAACAATCGCAATGGCCTGTACACCGGTGGGGATAGTGTTGATCTGAGCAACGGTCCAGGTGCCGTTCAGGTCCGCCTCGTGCTTCAGCCAAAGGGCCATCTGGCCTGAGACGTAAGAGGTACATTGGAAGCTATGGTTTGTTAGCAAAGTCAACCTCAACAACGTGAAACACTGGAGCCTCACAAAATGTAGGTGAGAACAGCAACATAAAAGTGCCAGTGGGTGAAAACCCGCTTGAGCATCCTCTTGCCGATTTTCTTGCTCTCCTTCACACCGTCATCTCTCATCCGCGCCTGTGCAAGCTTCTGCTCGGCCTCCGTGATCCACCAGACCTTGGGGCTCGTAGGCAAGCCAGGGAAGAGGAAGTATCCCGCGATCGAGATCGGCAGACTGATGACGCCGTCGATGATGAACAGCCATCGCCAGCCGGACATGCCGTGGACGCCGCTCAGGTTGTTGTACGCGGCCGCCTGCAGGTATCCCCCGAACATGGCGCCGACGTTCGAGCTCACGT
The DNA here is from genome assembly GCA_014705045.1 of Colletotrichum theobromicola. Lineage (NCBI taxonomy): Eukaryota > Fungi > Ascomycota > Sordariomycetes > Glomerellales > Glomerellaceae > Colletotrichum > Colletotrichum theobromicola. The sequence goes on along the minus strand of JABGLZ010000718.1, from coordinate 116,484 downwards.
ACCAGACTCCGGCACGCTTGAAAAGCTCGTCGCCTCGGTACCAGGAGGTGAGGAGGTATATCGCGCCGGTGGCGGCGGGTGTCTCGAGGACGCCGAGGAGGAAGCGGATGCCGTAGATGTCGTATTCGTTGCGCAGGCGACACTGGGTGAAAGTGACGATTGACCAGAGACACTCCATGGTTGGAAGGTAGTAGCGTGTGATGTGCGGTCGGGAGATGATCATCATTGAGGGGATCTCGAAGACTAGATAGCCGATGTTGTAGAAGGTGCCGAAGAGGGAATATCTGTGGCGCATGTCAGTATCCTTCAATAGAGAGATTTCTGTCGCAGCCTTACTGATTGCCCTTCAGGCCAAGCTCTTCTTTCATGCCGGAGACATATGCGTGGTTGATGTTGGCGGAGTCAAGCCACTTGAGGAAGACTTTGAGATGTCAGTTCAAGTATCAAAATGCAAAGATTGCACGAAAACCTACACATCAAGCAACAGAGACTGAGCAGAACGCTGTCCAACTGTCAAATGTCAGAGATATTGAGGCTATCAGAGACTTCAGCAACCTGCCTTGCGGAGTAACCTCTTCTCTTCTTTGGAGTAGTGGCTCGGATACCAGTCAAAGATGTAAAGCCAAGCCACCCAAAGAGATCTCGTCTGCGGTTTGGCCGTGGAAGAGCTCACTACGGGCTCATTATCGTCCAACGGTTTCATGATAGGGGCTGGATCGGCAGTCCCCGCGGTCCTGTCGAGACTGACTCGATCTCCCATGTTGGGATCCGTCAAATGGCCGTTCTTGTGTTGCGGTCAAGTTTCCTTTAGCTTGAGGGCCCAGGGAGGCGAGGAGTGGCAAGAGGGTTGTGAGTCTTAACGAATTCAAGCTTGAGTAACACTTTGACGATGCAACGCCGTCCTTTATATCAATTGAAGCATCCCCAACCATCGCACCAGCCTCGCATCGACAGGGTTGCAATGGAGTAGTCCGCGGGCTTGTCCAGGCTAGTGAACCAACAAACAAGCCATCTCGTGCTGCATGCAGTTGGTGTTTGTCCCCCCTAATTCCCCCGCAAATCCCCCCTCAAAGAGAGCAAGGCCTAGATGCGGGGTGTGGAGGACCAACCGGGGAAGCATGCCGCGACCCATTGTCGGGGGCTGTAACGCCATTATTCGGAGGAATGTCTTCGGGATTATGGGCCATGTTTACCCCGAGCACTATGTGTAAGTGAGACGATCGACGAAAGATACATCGCGAGTTGATTGAACCGAGAGATCGACCGTGATCCGACGAGAGGAATACGAGCCTTCGCTTCCGACGGGCCGTACATCGTGTTCTTCTCAAGATGCGATGATTACCAATGGCGCCATGTTGAAGGACTGAGTACTAAAGTACTGCGGTGGCTCTGCGATTGAGCACCCTAACTTTACGTACACATGACCTGCGAGACGAATCTTCAACATCTCTGCTCCGTCGTTGCATCTCTTCATCATGTACGAACCGACTGAAAACAGGGGCGGATACGTCCACGAGAATATACAATCATTCCCAGGAGTCTTGGAGCCACGTCGACACGACAGCCTATCCTCTGAACCACCAACATCTCCCACACAAGAAGATCTCTCCATGGACCAGACCAGCGAGACTTCATGGTCCGAAGCCGCCGAGCCTCAGGATTTGGGCTCTCCACAACGACAATCCACGCTCGCAACCCGTCTCCACGAGCTCTTCGAAGAAAACATCACAGCCAAGATCTGCCGCACCGCAGCCAAATCCCTCGAAGACAAGCTCATCTACAACTCGAACGAAGTGCGCAAGACCCCGATCGCCTTCCCGGAGATCGTCCCGCAGGAGGGCCCCCACGCCGGCCGGTACGAGTTTCGCGACCCGGACTTCTGGACATGCGGCTTCTTCCCGGGCACGCTGTACGCCCTATTGGAGCGCACCATCAAGTACCCGCAGACGATGCATCTTCGGGGTGCAGGGCCGCAGCTCGAGGTCGCAGGCCTCCGCGCGCATCTGCAGAACTTATGCAGCGTCTGGGCTGATCCCCTGCACGGCATGGCTGGCAGGACGGACACCCACGACATCGGGTTCATCATCATGCCGGCTCTGCAGCGGGACTGGGAGCTGACCGGTAACCAGAGAAGTTTGGATTCAATCATTCGAGCTGCGCATAGTCTCGCAACTCGGTACATTCCCTCTGCAGGCGCGATTCGTAGTTGGGACTGTCTACTCAAGAAGGACATCACTGTCACGGATATGAGCACCAATCTCCTCGCCATCATCGACAGTCTCTGCAACCTGGATCTTCTATACTACGCATCCGCGCATTCAGGAGACGCGTCTCTGGCAGACATCGCGACCACTCACGCCCGCACGCTTCTCCGCACCCACCTCCGACCGGAATCTGCCAGGACGCTGACCAAGGACGGGTACAAAGGCCAGCTTTACTCAACATGCCATGTAGCTAATATCGATCCAGCCACCGGGGATCTGAAATGGCGATGGACAGCACAAGGATACTCCAACGACTCGACCTGGAGTCGTGGACAGGCATGGGCCATCTTAGGGTATGCCCAGACTTACCTGTGGACCAAGGACAGGGTATTCCTAGAGGCGGCGTGTGGAGTGGCAGAGTACTTCTTGCACCGACTCGATACCGCACCGGCTTGCGTGGATATCCGAGTCTTCACTCCCGATGACCTCATGGTTGATGGCGCAGAGAGGCGGACGAAGGGACGTAGAGTTCCCCTTTGGGACTTCGACGCCCCTATCCAGAACCCATTGGACCCTCTGCGAGACTCGTCGGCTGGAGTGATCGCTGCAAATGGAATGCTGCTCCTATCCCAAGCCCTAAAGAGCGTTCAACAGCACGCCTTAAGCCGCAGATTTCTCGACGCAGCCATTGAAATCGTCACGGATACAATCGACCACTCACTCGCCACGGAAAGGGCTTGGTTCGCCAGAGACAACGCTCATGAACGCATCACCGTAGAAGACCTCTCACCCGGACACTACTTTGACGGCATCCTTAAACACGGCACGGCAAACAACAACGAGAACGCGAGGCGCAGGTACGCCAACCACGGCCTCGTGTACGGGGACTATTACCTCGTGGAGTTTGGCAACCGACTTTTGAATATGAGCATGGTATAGACACTGCTGTTGATGTACAAGTAAGGCAGAAAATAGAGAACGAATTTACAAGTTTTTACTTACCACCCTCCGCCTTCGTATTCTGTGCCGAAGATCCCGTCGTCGAAGCTGATGATCCGGTCCATGTCGACGAACTGCTGGTCGAGGAGCATTTGGGATATGTTGCTGAGTTCGCCGCTGCCTACGCTGCTTCTGTGGAAGACGTTGGTCTGGGCCATTGTCTCCACGCCGTTCATCTCCATTGCTGGGTGGACGACGATTCCGCCAGGGGTTGGGTTGGGGTTTACAACTGTGGGCGCGAATTGCTGATTGACCACTATACTATCGGTATTCTGAGCTGTGCCCTGGCGTTGCTCTGCCCCGGGTAACAAGTTAGGATCGATTCTTGCGATGTTCGATCTATGATGAGACGCGGCTGGGTTTACGACGCCGTTCCGAGCTGGTTGCGGGAAGATTGGCGGGTCCTTGGAGCTGGTGTGGTCAATCTCGGTAGTGTATCCCAACACGTTGATGTTGTACGATGCATCCTCGCGACACCGAGAATGCATCTCGGTCAGTTTGCGAGAATACTTGCCCGCCAAGTTGTCCCTAGCCGGCTCCAGACTATGAGGCCCAGCCCACCGGCCCGCCATCTTGTCGAGGATCTGGACCAGGGACCAAAACTCGGGCACCAGCTCCCCGCCGAGGTCGTACCTCCACCGGAGGAGCAACACCCTCGCAGCCGCGTAGATGCAGAACGCGAACTGGCTGGACACCGGCATCGTCGGCGGCGCGTGCTTGAGGTAGTTCTCCGCGATGATGGCGATCTCGACGGCCGCGGCCTGGCACGTGTCGATGCTCAGGATGCTCGGCAGCCGGGCGCGGAAGGCCCACTCCCGCGGCGGGAACGCGATGAGCTGGTGCAGCAGGATCATGGACGCGTTGTGCGTGACGTGCGCGAGCGTGAGGTTCGGGTCCATGCGCGTCGACTGCCGCGCCATGTTGGCCTTCCACTTGTGCGGGAGCAGCATCTTCCAGTGCACCAGGCGCAGGTCGAGCTCCTTGAAGCGCGTGAGCCAGCTGCTGATGTCGCGCTGGTCGCGCATGTTGACCTTCTGCTGGAGGAAGTAGCTCGTGACGCGGCTGAGGGACTCGGTGGCCTCGATGCAGTAGGCGAAGGCGCCGACGGTGGACATGTCGACGCTGGGGATCTGGGCCCCCGGGGAGGTGCCGGCCTCGGACGACGGGGTCTGGGTTTCTTCCTCGGCGGTGGTTTGGGATGTTTGGGCGTAGTGGGAGGGGATGAAGGCGATCGGGTTCCCGATGCGCCCGGCGGCTTTGTCCCAGATGCCGAAGTAGGGCGTGACCACCCGGTCTTCTTTTCTCCAGAGGACGCCGTCGCATGGGAGGCGGCAGTGGACGTCGTCCGAGGTGAGGCTGGTGTTCCAGCCCATGGTGACGGAGATGAGACGGTCGAGTTTGAATACGTTCCAAAAGACCCGTCTCCGCTCCTCTGCTTCGGTCCAGTTGTCCGGCGGCGGCAACGAGACGAACGGCTGGGATAGGGATAGTCTCTCCGCGTCGTCGTGCTCGATTGTGAGTTGGAGGTACTCGACGGTCCGTGTGAGCGACCCTACGAGAGACCAGGCTTGGGCCGCCTCGCCACTTCCAATCTACAAAGACAGGTCAGCTATGTTGGCAAGCATTTAAGCAGAGAAAATCCCACATCGTTGAAGGCGATGATGATCAGAGCCTGTAGGCTTTCGACGGTGAGGTATTTCATTGCTTGGGACACGACCCAGTCTCTTGCCGTCACTCGCTGTTGCGGAGTTCCAAAGGCGGTCGTGGCGGTGTCTTCATCGGCTATGTACCGGGAAGCAGACAAGACCATCGCGTGTAACACCACTCTCAGTGCTTCGAAATCGCGAGGCTCAGCAAGACGTCGGCGGAACGTAGCTTCATGCAGGATAGGTATCCACGGATGGACGTGGGAGAAGTAGGCTTGGAAGACTACCTGCAGAATCTCTTCTTCCGGCAGTGCTGGCATATTGCTGCCTTGTGGAGGATAGGCTTCATCATGGTTCTCGAGGCGACGACGCTTTGTCCGCGGAGGCTGGTCGTCTGCCCCGTGGAGGTGTGCCCCGCCGGTTGGGCCGGAGGATTTGGCGTTGAACTTCTGCAACTCTTTGGCAAAGAATGACATGATGCTGTAAGCATTCTTCTCAAGCTCGGCAGTACTGCCAGGGGTGTCTCGATTGGGTGAGTTATCCGACCCGGACTGTCCTCGGTCCCGGTCCGGGGGATTCGCCCTCTGCTGGTGGACCGTTCTCTCCAAGGCATCTGAAGCAGCTTGTCAATCATAGAGTTCTGCTGCGAATGTGGCCGGAATCACAAGACTTGCCCAATCTGCGATGGAGATTCTCAATAGCCCCTGCCTTCATCCCGGGCTTAGATCTCTTGGACTCATACACGCATTCACTTCCTACAATGAGTTAGTTACCTAAAAGGGAAACCCAATATCCTCTGGGACCCACCAGTCTTGCGGCATTGCTGACAATTTGGTACCTCCCGGGAGCACCGCAGCTTGCGGCGCCGGCAGCAGTTGCAGGCAAGGGCCGCCGCGGCTTCCGAGGCGCCGCCGGAGTCGTCGTGGGCCGCGTCGGCGGCCTCGCCTTGGTGGCCGAGCTCTGCGCCGTTATCCATGATCAGACATTGGACGAGACGACTGACTGGAACCGCAGATTGCGGGTTTCTATGGTAGCGAGCTTGCCCGCGTGATGTAGGGCGGAGGCTGGTGTAGTTATGGTTCCATGTCAGATTGCCCGTCTGCCGCTCGAGATCGCCCGAAAGGCCGAGGCGCCCCGCAACGCTCCCCGCATTTCCGGCGGCATGGGTCTCCGGGTCTGTGGGGGTTGACAGTCTGGGGAAAGCGGAGAGATGGGATTGGGAATTTGTCCCAAAGATTGCTGCTTGGATTGCTTTTTAAAGAGACATATCGGCGCGGATAACGTACAAGATTTGAGGCGGGTGCCACCGCTGTTTATATGTCCAAATTCGTCTTACACTGAGTCGTAGAACCTCCACTTGGCCGTGTAATCTGGGGTCAGCGGCTTGTTCAAGACAAGCGCCCGCAACAGCTCGATCGGCATCGTGTTTGCTCGCAAGATCTTGTCGTGGAGCTCCTTCTCGCCCATCAGTCCCTTCATCAAGGCCTCTTCCCTTAGGCCGTACATCTGGAATGCTCCCAACATGTATCCTGCCTGGTACAGCGGCGAGTATTCGCCTCCAAAGGATCTCGTGACTTCGCCTTCGGCGTTGGAGCGCTCGTGTCCTACCCAGTTGACGAGCAAATCAACACATTCTTGAGGTGTCATCTCGCCCAAGTGGTACTTTAGTGAGAATATGATTCGAGCGCATCGGTGCATGCGCCAGAAGAGGGTACCGATCTTGTCCTCGGGGGAGACGAAGAAGTCGCCTCTGTTCCAGAAGACGAACTCCCAGTACATGGCCCAGCCCTCCACGAAGAATGGCGTCTCGAAGAGCTTCCTGTACGGATGGTGGCGCTTCGCCATGAACAACTGAAGCCGGTGTCCCGGGATGAGCTCGTGGAAGGCTGTTGCTCGGGAGAAGTGGGGGTTGTTGCCGCGCATCACCATCATCTTCAAGTCGTGATCCATCTCTGCGGTGGGATAAGAGACGAGAATCGAAGGCCCGCCGAGGAAGAATGGAGACTCCTTCTGACGCTCCGCCGAAATCATAAACATGCGCCACGTCTCAGCAGCGACGCTGGGGACGGTGACAAGATCATGTTTGGCGACGAAGTCCTCGCCCTCGCGAGCCAGCTGTCGAACAAGCTCTGGTTGTTGGCCTGGCTCAACGTACTTGTTCTTGACGTACATGAGCGCAGCCTTCCAGTCGTTGCCAAACCCCGGTGAGGTGTCGTCAGCTTGGTCACTGTAGAGGAAATGTTAGTTCCTTTTCTGGGAATCATATCGGTAGTACCTACGCCGATACGGTGGCATCCGGTCCAATGGAGCCCACTTGGTCGCGTTTGATGCTCCTCGACGCTTTCTTCATTTCCCTTTCGCACCAATCGTACTGTTCTTTGGCCAGTTTGAGGAGCTCCTCGGGCGTGTAGGGGATCATTTCCGCTTCGAGCTCGTTAAGCAGGCCATCGCGCCCAATCGGTTCGACTGCAGCACGGATAGACCCGGGCCCAGTTTTCTCGTTCAACTTGTCCTCCAGCGCGGCCTTTATTCCCGTGAGGGCCTCATCGAAGCTCTTCTTCGGTGCCTCGTTCCACCAGGGGAACAGTGGGTCGTATGGAGAGTAAAAGGCATAAAGCTCGTCGACGTGGCCACGGAGCTGGTCAATAGTGCTCATGGCCCGGGCAAAGGTTGACTCTTTTGCCTTGATATCATTTGATAGGATTGCCTTGGTTGTTTCCTGGACCTTTTTGGTGGTATTGTTGAGGATCATGGCGGTATTCTTACTGTCGACGGGGATAAGACGCTGACGATCCTCGACCATGTCGATGATGGTCTGGGTGAAGGGCAAGACCGGGCGAACTTGCTCATCTCGCTGACGGTCCAACTCTAGCACACGCAGGTTGCGTCTGAGATAGTTTCGAAGGAGTAGGAAGTCCACCTTATCCTCTTGATTATAAGTGTCAAAGGGCGCCTTGAACAAATCGTCGAGTTCTTCAGTGTAGTACTTCTTCAGTCGATGGTAACGGGTTGATGAGAACTTGATGTTGTAGAATTTGAACAAGTTCTTCTCATCAAAGCTAACCCGCTGGATGCGCTCCGTCATTGACTCCGACTCAGCCGTAGCGGCCACGGTCGGGGCATGTTGTCCATCAATGAGGTCAACCCAGTCGCCGTCAGAGTGGCCGCATGGGTTCAGGCGCACGGGCAAAGTATGAGTCGCCATGGTTGATGTAGATTGGGTGATAGATCGAAAGCCAAGAGCTGAGGTTGAGTACCAAGTACCAAGGCGTTGGATCCGGCAATGACGATGACAGATGCGGGGGAGGAGAGGTTAAAGACACGACACGGAGGCGGGACAAGAAACTGTGGGCGTCGCGGGGTGGCTTATCGGTGCCGGGAGGGATGCCGGTGCCTGGGACAGGGGCGGGAGAGGAAATAGGCGGGGCCGATAGCGACCGTAGTGGGAAGGTGCGCTGCAGCGAAGCATTTTGGCAGCAGCGGGCCCCCCCTGTAATTCTCCTCGTGGTGTCTTATCACGGCGGGGACCATCTGGGGAAAGCTTCATCGTGCAGCGCCGAACTCACCGCCGATGTTCGGTCGGCTGATCCGGCCGAGATAGCCCAACTTCATCACGACGTACGTCTTCACCCATCTCACATGACTTCGCGGATATTTCGAGCCAAGCAAAGCTCAACGGTTCAAATTTTCCGCGTTTTTGAGGGTAAACAAACACTGTGGACCTTCATGTTGTTCCAGCCCCTTACCATGAGGTAGCGCGTTGAAGAGGAAGATGGCGCACCGAGCATTGTACATATGATTAGGGCGTGCAGTTTTCATTTGGTTTCCGTACGAATCAATGCGGAATATTTCATCCTCATTATTCGTGTCTTCGTGGACTTGGCTTTGACGGAAACGTGAGATTCGAGGTGATTGGGTCACACGGCAGGCCGATATCTCGGGACCGAGAAGAGCGAGCGCTTTATTCAGGGGCAAAACCAGGCAACACTGCCCGAATGCCTGGTTTCCTTTCCTCCTTGCTTTTTGCAATGGGAATTTCAATCCATTGGCATTAGAACCACAAACAACAACCAGCGCAATTCCAAAGTGCTCAAGCTAGCAAATACCATCATGCAAGGATCGAGATCCCGGTACGGGTACGGGTTCCCGCCTCATTCGCCCGTTCTGGACCAGCTCTCGCGGCGGAATCCCGTCAGGGGGAGGCACAGTCCCCTTTTGCTTGTGTGCTTTTGGGCGTCCCACGAAATCCGTGCTATTATTCAAGCATACCTGACAAGGTACGGAACTACAGACCTAGCCTCTCGTTTGCTAGGCCGTCATACGAGACTTGCTTTATTCAGCAGGCGGATGAATCAGCGCCAAAAATACATGAATACGGGATCCGTCGGCAAACTTCTGAGACAGATCATCTCAGCCACATCGTCACGAAAAACCGTTGAGGTGCCCGTGAAAGGCGTGAAAGGATGCTCTAAATCACCGCTAGGACGATTTCCGAGATGAGGTGGCGCGCGAATCCCGTCGCGCGACCTGCTTAGCACCGTCTAGCGGCGCCGCTGGGCCTGGGGCTAAGCCGTAAGGCAGGTGTTGATCTTTGGTTTGAAATTCTTGATAAATGAGAACTCTGGAACGACGAAAAGGACATCTTCTCTCCTTCTCTCTATCCATCCTCAACAGCCTGGCATCTAATTTCCTGGAGACTCCATCACCGGATCACTACACTCACTTACACCCAAATCAAGCATAATCACTTTCGTTAATACCACTAATACGACATAACCACGTCAACCAAACCTTCAACATGTCTTTCAGATACCTCGCCACCATGGCCATCCTGGCCTCCACCGCTCTGGCAAAGACCGACCTCACCGGCTGCACATCCTCCGACTCGGTCGTCACGCCCTCCGGCGGCGGCGCCCCCTACGCAACCCGCGTCTACTACGTGCCCGACACCGGCGAGATCTGCGCCGCCCTCGACTGCGGCGGCGGCCGCGCCCCTCCCAAGACGACCGTCCCGGGATGCCCTTCCTACGAGGGCACCGAGACCTACTCCCCGTCCTTCCTGCCTCTCAAGACCACCTCCGCCGCCGCCGCCCAGTCCACCCAGGCCACCGTCACGACGATGACGCCCAAGGGTGACTCGACCGCTTCCGCCTCTGCCTCCGCCTCCGTCACCGCGGCCGCCGACAGCAGCTCCATGAGCGGGAGCATGTCCGACGACGTCAAGGTCCAGACCGAGTCCGGCACCCTCCTGACCGTCACCAGCTCCACCGCGGCCACCACCGCGGCGCCCGGCAACGGCACCATCGCCACGACCGGGAGGTCCGGAAGCAGGACGACCGGCAGCGGCGGCGCCTCCGGCTCGCCTACCAGCGTCCCGAACGGCGCTGCCGCCGGCGTGTCCAACGTGTTCGGCCTCATGGCTGGTGTTGCCCTCGGTGCGGCCGCGTTGCTGTAAATGGTTGGCTAGCTTTGAGAAAAAACAGATGGTGGTTGTGTCATGAGACCTCCCGCGATTTCTCGTGAAGTACAGGTTTCGTTTCTTGTTTCATAGACATCATAATCGGATAATTACAAAGAGACTCAGTTACCATTCATTCCATCCCCTATATCCCCACCTGCCCGCCGCCCGCGTAGAAGTTCGGTACTCGCTGCAGCAGTGACTCGTACTCCTGGTCGGCGTTCGCAAACTCCCACCCGCCGTCGAGCCCGTTACCCCGTCCCGGTTCCAAGCGGAAGCCGTACACATTGGTCCACGACCACCTGTTGACCTTGCGCGTCCTGGGGTAGATCTCGAATGTGATGAAGCAGATCGCGCTCTCTGCAGAGACGACCTCGACTCTCGCGCCGCGAGGCCTGATGTCTGTGCCGATCCCGCTCTGGTTCAGCAGCCGAAGTTGTTTGAGGACGCCGGGGACGGGGTCGTCCGGCAAGACGGTGACCTCTCCGAGGGTGAAGCTCGTGAAGTTTGTGAGGTAGAAGGATGCTAGTGAGGCAGCGACTTCTTGTAGGGGAACGGAGGCGTTTCCGCCCTTTTCTGTGGCGAGACCGTAGGCTGTGATGGCGGCGCGGGCTGCTTCTTTGATGTTTACCATTGCAATTTGTGTGAAGACAGTCTTTGAAAGTAGACTGGCAAACCTCCAGATGAACGTACACGGGGAAGATGGACGAGTCTTGAGGAAACGACGGTGGATGACACAGTAAAAGCACAGCATGCGGTCCTCCAAAGGCCCTCAGGCAGCTTCAGCAAGCGGCGTCGCACGACTTTTGCACGCAGTCTCAAAAGCAAGAGTCGACGTATTACAGTTATCACAGAAAACTAGTAATGAATCCCCCCGTAAATCATGACACCGGATACGAAAATGCGAAGAGGTCGCTATTTACCGTTCGGCAGTCCTCGCGCGCCGACCGTCCGCACGAAAATTCCGGCCACGAGTCTCTAACGGACGTCAAACGGTCTTCGGTAGTCTGTTCAGGTTTGCTTATGAGGAGCTAATTGGGCAAGCTTTTGCCAAGGAGCGCCCTGCGCAGCTAAGCTTTTTCTTCTCCGCGGGGGTGGTTTAGTGGTTCGAGAACAACCAGCCTACGTATTGGTGCTGTGGGTTCATCACCGTTGGCTTGCGGGGAATGCATGTGAGATGAACTCAACCGTTTCAAGGGCGAGAGTTTTCCTCGGTTCGCTAGAGTTCTGCGCCTGTTGTGGGCTATCCTGTTCAGGTCGGCCATGACTAAAGCATAAGGTGAGCAGATAGGCAACTTGAGTTGAAGTGACTCTTAACCCCGCGCTGCTTTCCCACCCAGGATGAAAGAGCCGATATGAGACATTGGCAAGGGCCACCAGCTTGTGAAGCCGCGGACGACGCAAGGAACTCGTGAATGTTGATGTCGAATTAAACTAATAAATATTCGATCGGAGGGTCGACTTCCGAAGACCCGCCCAATCGGGGCCGCGACTACGGAGGCGCCTACGGTAATGTGCCCCATAAGACCGAAAGATTCCAATATGACGCTTTTCCTGGCCTGAACAGAGGATTTCCTGGTGATGAAATTCAAGATTGATATTCTTGGAGTTCTTTCTTCTTCCAGGATTTTTCACGTCAAACACTTCGGCACAGCACTGTAGACACATCGTCCAAAGGAGAACGCATATCTGTCTATTAGTGACTGTAAGTGGTCACGCAGCGATTGGAGATAGAGAAGGTATGAAAAGCATCTGTATTATCAAAATCAACACCACTATCAACAGCGGAAATCCCAAATTCAAAACTTCGAGTTTACTATCCGCTGAACAAGAGTCGAACAAGCCATGACAGCATTCGCTGCATTCCCCTTGACATGCGGACTTTGTTCTCGAATAAGAGTCCGATCACTCTAGAGCTTTGATATGCATCCGGTGCTTTCCAGGAATCGGGGCCCATTTCTCTGCGCTCTTGCGAGCGCCATCAGCCTGTTCCACGTGGCCCACCCACTGACTTTTGGCTACCAAGACGTCTTGGTACCGGTTGTTGAACGACTCCCGTCGATCGGCATAGCTATCACACAGGCGTTAGATGGGTTTCTCCAGAAGAGAGAGAGCTCAGCATCACTTACAATGCTGTGTCGGTAGCGGCAGCACCAGCCAGAGGCTCCAGGATTTGATGACTGGTCCTGGTGTAGTACTTGTTAAAGACGGCGCCAGCAGCTGGATCAATCGGGTCATAAGGCGTTGGCGCTTTCTCCAATGGCTGGGCTGTATCTTTATAAGTCTTGATGGATGCTGCGGCCTTGACACAGGACTTCTTGTATGCGTCGTATTTGTTGCCGATGGTATGTCCTTGGCTGAAGTGGAGGTCGTCTTCGAGGCCGGTGTACTTTTTCTGCAGCTCGGCTACTTTGTTGGGATCGGGCTTGAAATCCTTCTTAGGATCCTTGCGACGGAACATGGCTTGATAAGAGTATGAAAGAGTGACCGGCACTTTGTGTGATGAGAATGAAATGCAGAAGTTTGGGGGGAAAACAGACGCTCTCTCTCAGTCCCGATGCAAGTAAGGAAAAATGAAAAGAATGCGCGGGCAAGGATCGAAAGTGATTGTTCAGTGAGTGTAACTGAATGGGGGGTTCACTGAGAGCATGTTTATTATGATGTGATGCACCATTATATATTGTGGTAATCTTCAGAAATCTGTCAATGTTTTCTGTCTCTCTCAACTATCTTTGGGCTTCATCGATGGCTTCGGACTCTTAGCGCTGCGACTGCTGCGACGTTAAGGTCAACACGGCCGCGTCGAGGACAATGAGCGGTTCGAGAAACGTCTCAACCAGGGGGACTACCGGGGGATAGCGGTTATGTTGGTGGGGTTTCTCATTCTGGTCTTTTCCTAAGGTAGAATGTTGGCATTGTTGGTTGTTAGGAAGTTCAGTTCTTGTTGATTGTTAGCGCTGTTCTCCAGCGGCAACGTTGGCCAAGATGGCCGCAGCAATCTTGAAGTCTTGTTGGTTCAATATTCGCCTTTTCTCACCAGAATGGCCTGTATCGGGAAGACCGCATCACCAACAGCAGAGGACCAAGCTATTTCTGTAAGCGCCGTGACAGCCACCTGGGCAGGGGATGGGCGCAACGGCAAAAGTGGAGAAAGGACCATGCGGGGTGCTTTTTCGTTCACCACAGGTCGGACATCTACGCATTCGTTTCTCCCTTATCTATTCCATTTCTTCTCGTAACTCTTCTCCAACAAGCCAACGACTTGCGCATTCTCATAATGACTCTCATGACCGACATTCCATGCGAGTTGATCGCTTCCATACTGCGGAGCCTGGACGACCTGCGGTCGCTCACCCCAGCTCTGCTCAGCTGCCGTCACATATACTCCTCCTACAAGCAGAGCCCAAACATAGCAGCGGCAATCCTACGCCAGAAGGTTACGCCCGCTCTCCTTCCATATGCGGTCGCTGCTTCAGAAGCCCACAGTCTGCCTCGGCCACGCAATGGAGACACGATCCAGGGTTTGCTCGATGCCCTCTATGAAGAACCATCGAACCTGGCTAATCGGGTAACGGCGTTGCCGATGACTACGCTAATGGAAATGAGTCTTGTTCATGACATGATCCTTTCTTTGACGACGGACTTTGCGAATGATGCATGGAACCGTCTCCGACAGGTCGATGATAGCTTGCCTCAAACCATCTCGTTATCAACCGCAGAGCAATATCGCTTCCATAGGGCTTTCTATCGCATCCAGCTATTCTGGGGCGTCTTCAGCGGCAAATCATCCACGACAAACGCGGTATTCGAAGAGAGCGTCAACGATTGGTTCTTTTCGAAACATCCATTATGGGAAAATGAGCAGCTTGCCTGCGTCCACGATTTCCTCGACGCAAGACTTGGCGAAGGTGAGACAGAAGAACATAGCTAAAGCTCCCAAGTGTGTATTGACAATTGCTAATAAAATCATGCAGCATCCCTCGAAGTGCTTGCCCACGATGTCGACTGTGGCGAGTTCTCAATTGATTATCTTACTGGAGGCGAGGAGAACTACAACAGGCAGTCGTGGGTCAGTAAATATCTTGTTGGGGATGGGTTTGGGCTACTTTTCTAACGACCAACTCAACATGCAGCTTTCTCGGGGAGTCGCGTTCACCTATCAACTGATTAATGAAGAATCCTACGATGGCAGGAGAGACATGCTCACGGACTGGCATAACATCGGCGCGGCGAATTATTATGGAGCCGCAGCCAGCGTGGCTGACGCAAACCAAGGCACCAACGTCTTCATAGGGCCCAGCTCGGAAGAGGAGCTGCTCTGCGACAACGCCGAACGGGTCAACAACGAAGACCCTGACAAGGGCCCCTTCAGATCGTGGTGCGCCGCTCATGAAGGCGGACCATTGTTCACTGGCATGAACCTCCATTGGAACGGGTTGCTTCGAGATTGTGCGTATGTACTTTGGGACTGGGACAGGGTGGAGAAGCACCACCTACTCGAGGCCTTTGAGAAGACATCAGGCCCAAGACCAGATCCTGATGCCAAGGAATACGACGAAATGAATCAGTCTTTTCAAGAGAGATCACTGATTTGGCAAAAGGGAGGACATGGATATTGGAGCAAAGGTGACACCAGCGGTGTATGGTGGCCAGAGAAATCGGTACCGAAACAAGCCTAGTGGCTGACGGTTATGTATATAGAAAACGAAAGTGCGCAAGCCCTGGCGAAGTCGGTTATGGCGGCTTGGCTAGAAACGTTGCGCCGTTGCAGTTCGAATCGGCGCTCTTATGCCATTTGACGACTTTTGCGAGAACCAAATTCAGACAGGTGGAATGCCATATTGAACAGCCGAGGAAGATGAAATAAAGATGTTTCTTGAGACTTTTCATAGTATAATAGTGTCAGTTTCGACTGTCTTGCTGCCTAGATCCTGACAAACTCCCACAACGTTGTCCCGTGGTTCCTCCTCACCACAGTCTTCCTATCCTCGTCCACGCAAAGCGTCATCAAGGCCTGGGACCAGTATGGCGACAAAAGCTGATACCCTCCCTCCGGGTGCTCTCTAGGCGTGAAGAGCTCCCACTTGCTGAGTTCTACCGCCTTGGCACGCAAATCTTTGTTGCCGTCATGCCCCATGTACTTCCCTGACGGCGGATGTTGGAACCCAAAGTAGCCGTTCTTCTCGACGCAAAGCCATTGGGTCATGGTGTCATTCTGGGTATCTTCGACATCTTTTATGACAATCAGGTCGTTGACGAGGGTGATTGCGCGGTTTGTGTGCTTCTCGATGATTCGATAAGTGTTTCCTGGCCAGGGAATGGCACCACGGTCGCTCCAGAGACTGGCTATGGTTTTGCACTCGGTTGGAGGGGTGAAGGCTGCGGACGATGTGGAGAAGTCATCAGAGGAACGCGTTTTCTGGCCCATCATGCCGAGGGCGAAAACTGATGAGTGATTAGGAAATGGCGACAAAGATCTCGAATACCAGAGTTGAGATGTGATATCTGGTAGTTTGAAATGAGACTGTAGATTAGGCTTTTGGGAAAATCATGTGAGAGGACATAGGGTTCAGTGGGCTCGATATCGACATGTGGCAGGCAATATTTCGAGGAATCGCGGCCACAATAATATTATGGCGGACAGGCTACATGGAGATCGCTGGTAGAGTTAGGAATACGGGTTGTCGGCCTCCTGCAGGCAGTTCACCCAATGGACACCATTTTCGGTTTCAGACGAAAGCTTGGGATATTGGGAAGGTCTCAGACTAGACGGCCTACAATTCGCCGAGCTGATCAGGAGAAAGATGTCATACTGGAGCCCAAAGTTTCTGGTTGGAAGTCATGAGTGTGCAGTCACGGTAGATTTGCCCGCTAAACTTTGCCTGACCTCTTGTCTTGCAGCTATCGGCCTCCGGCATACCACATCATTGGCCGTTTTCCTCTGCCGCGGAGAGGTAAATGTAGCGCCAGTTATTGGTGACGTTCTCGCTTTAACGATGAAAGCGAGGTTTATTCCTCGGCCCCCTCGCCTTCTGGGCAAACGATACGGCTGGTATTGCCCTTTCTCCAGTTACCCCTGCCTACTAGTCGCCAGATACTTGACCGCTCGGAGAACGACATAAGCATGTCAGCAATCCCATTAGGTATTTTGCCATAACACAACATCCGTGGAGGGGGCTTCCCACCAGTCGAGGAACGATGCTCTTCGACCCAGTCCCAGTCCCAAAGTAGATAGACACAATCTCGATGCCAGCCGTCGCCATTCATGAACATACCTAAGCAATCCGGCATACCCGAGTTAGCAGTAAAGTAAGACTCACAAGGACCCAGACTACAGTCCCTGTATCCTTCGCGAAGGACCCTAAGAAACACCTTCCTTCGTAGTGATGATGGTTTCACGGTCCGGAAACTTTATTCTGCTAAAGCCACATCAAGTTTCTAAGGAAGAAGTCAGTTGCTCGATGCCGCATAGCGTGCCGCTAACGCTAAGTATTGGGTTGACTTTCTGAGGCCGTCTCGAGCAAACGCTTCATAGAGTCGGAATTGTCTCTCATCAGGAGGTTATGAATATACTCGATCCTCTGAGTGGACTAGGCAGTATAGTTGGCGTGGAAAGCGATAGGGAGTGTAGACTGTACTTGAAATCTACCCAAAGCCACCTAGAGCTACTACACGTCTAGAACGTGAGGTAATTAGTTGGACCTGACGACGGCCGAATCCTATGTCGTGAGCCAAAGCATCATGAGATGTCGAGGAAAGGTCTCAATGGACAGGAACAGTATGACATACTTCTCGTAAATCTTTTTCAAGAAAATGATATGTGCAGGCAATCTACTTGTTGTCCCATAGCGAATGCTTAAAGAAGAACCTATCATAGTGGATACAGGTAAACTTCCCGAAAACACTCAATATCAGCGTCACTGAACAGAAAGTAGAAAATTTCAAGGCGGTACATGGCCCGGCAAAATTGACCGCGCTCGGCAGATGACAAAGTTATCGTCTGGGGCTGGGGCAGACTACCATCATACTCACATAAATGAGACCAAGCATACTCGGCCGATTCAGTGGCAATGAAATTGAATTTGTCGTATTTGCGCTCCGTAACCTGGAGGTCGAAATCGTGGCTAGTGAAAACATATTATCGCCGAGTACGCTTAGTCGATCAAAGAGCATCTCACGAAGTTAGCGGGTCGTGAGCAAGCGGTCGGTATGGAAATTGTCTTGCGCCTGATAGCACTATTGTTCACTGAAGCAATCCAGTGTGAGGTTGGTTACAGTGCAAGGCACCATTTTCGTCCGATGACGAGATGGCCCCAACGATAGGTGGACCCTTGGAAAAGGCGGGTCCATTTCCGCGATAAGATAAGGAAAGAGATTTGAACCGCGGATTTGCCGCGCGCCCAAAAAATTGTCACTCCGAGCTTGGTCCGTGTTCGTCATTCCATCGCATTCAGCACCGCGTCAAGCTCTTTGCACCGCCAAATTCTCCACGACTACCGAACGAGCCGTTTGCCTCTCCTCGATCGACGACTCGGCCGCTTCGAACAAATCCTTCCCTACCGACGACGTAACGTTCAAACACATTCACCATGGATCACACGCGCGACCCCTGCCCTTGGGTTATCCTGAACGGTTCGCCCCTCCTCAACACCATGACCCAAATGTCGTGATGCTAATAAACAGCGCAGATTTCGGTGGTGCTTTCGCCATGGGAGGTTAGTTCTCCACCTATTATCCCCCGAGCCTATCCCCACGATGCCTTGCGACGGCTGCGACAGCTTTGGCTACCTTCATGAGCCAGGTTCGAATGCTGCTCGCTCAGCTCGCTCGCTTGCATACCCCTCACAAGGGCTCGGGACGATTTGATCACACGTACTAACATACATGAAAGCGATTGGTGGAACACTATGGCATGGTAGGTCTACTTGCTTACTTCTACCTCTGCTGCGTTTCTAACCTCGTCTCTGCAGGTATCAAGGGCTTCCGCAACTCACCGTACGGAGAACGTCGCATTGGTGCCATCTCAGCGATTAAGATGCGCGCTCCTGTTCTGGGCGGCAACTTTGGCGTTTGGGGAGGCCTATTCTCCACTTTCGATTGCACAGTGAAAGGAATCCGCCAAAAAGAAGACCCGTGGAGTGAGTGCTGGAATGAACGGCTGAGCCGCATTCATAACCCCTAGTACTCAGGCTCCCCGCGATAGGGGGCTTGGCGGGTGTGGTTTAAGCCATCCCTCAGTATTCCAAGGAACATTGTCAGAATGGATTACTGATATTACAACCCAGACGCAATTATCGCCGGATTTTTCACAGGAGGAAGTTTAGCTATTCGAGGTGGATACAAGGTCAGTCTCCTCCTTCCGTGAGAAACGTCGTCCGCACCCTCAGGCCACATTGCAAAGGCCTACCAGTTGCTAGCGTACTCTGCCACACGCACGCTCGCCATTACGCTATCTAGCGCTTTCTCTAGTACTCTCTCTGGCGGGCTCCTGGTTTTCCCTGCGTATATCGCAGCCTCTGGATCCTTGTTACTTATGGACCTTGCGGTTGGCCTACGCCATCTGTCAGAACCATTCCCTTCGGCCAACTTTGCTTTCTCTAACCAATCTATTCCTTTTGGCTGAGATACGCCCTCTGGCTGATCCACCCTCTCTGCCTAACATATGTCCACTCGCCAACATATCTTTTGTGCTCAGAAAAGGGCTAGAGGGAGAGGCAGACTGTTTGGCAGGGTGCTCAGGTCCGCCCACACCGTGGGCTGGGTGCGTGCCTCAGGTCGGCCAGAAATGTCATGGTTCAGAACGAGGCGGCCGGGCGGGCCGGGCGATATGCACAGCTATTGGGCAGAAACGTCACGTTGGAAAAGTCCCAGAGACGAGGATCTTGAACGCCACTGTCTCAATGAATTCGATGCGGTGTACGCAATCTACGACCAAACATTTCCCGACATCAAGAACGCCACTGGGGAGGCACTTAGGAGTGTATGCCGAGGATTATGACACCGACGAGGAAAACACAGACCTGATCTCCTCCCCTACCCGAGGATCAGTCTTCCCGCGGAGATTCACCTTCCTCCCCGCCATGGATACAGAAACCCTACGCGAACCAGCGCCGATGCACCGGCACGCTGCGCAGAAGGAACGAGGCGACCAAAAACGGTGCGACCCAGTCTAGAGACTATATCAGGGAGAGTACTGTGGTTGCGCTATGAATGTCTCAGAGAGTTTACCAGAGAGAGATGTGCAGCCAGCTGCTGGTAGGCCTATGTTGCTAATATCAATGTCGCTTGAGGATGCGGAGGGCGGGCGTGGTCGAAGACAACCTGCTGCACGAAATGTTATGTCTAATACAACGAGAATAGGCTGCCCGTAATGGTGCCATCGGATGCGCAGTTCTCTTGGCTGTCATTGAGGGTGTCGGAATCGGATTCCAGAAGATGTTTGCGGGCTCGACCAAGCTGGAGGTAAGTTCCTGCAAAGCCAAGCAACATCGTTGAGCCCAGAATGTACTGACCTCACAACCTCAAAGATGCCTCAGCCTCCTCCGTCAGACGGCGCGATGGTCTAAAGCTCTTCATGCTGCCTCTGATCCTGTCAACGAACCGAAGCGGTGCTTCCAAGCCGCCAACGAAACGACGACGCAACCGACCACTCTCTACTCTTGCAGTTCAACCTCCTTTTCCGTGGGGGATGTTGAAATCTGGCTTCACCACGACCGACGACTTCTGTTTTTTAATCGATCAAAATCATGCTATGCGGCTAGGGGAGGCGTTCCATGTAGTATAGACAAACGGCTCCAGTCAACCGGGACTGGAGATTCTGGGACAGAATCTTTTTGTGGGTTCTTTTAACCGGAGAACAAAATGGGGATGGTAATCTTGGGACAGATCGAAACGGGCTATCTGACGTTTAGAAACGGCCTGGGTCATGATCCGAGATAGAAGGGATACGGCGGACTTCTCCCCTTTTGACACGAGTATGGAATCTGTGTGAATAGGAATTGTACTGATATTCAACTCGCCCTCTGCCTACTCTTTGCGTTCTACATGCCGCACTGCTCATCTTCTGCTAGGTCTGTCTATCTGAGCCGCGTCAGATCACCACTTCTCCGCGTACAGCCGAGCATCCACGCCCTCCTCGACTTCGTCGTGGTAAATCTTCGCGTGCGCCAGGCCCTCGTCGTCAATCCACGCCCGGTACATCCCATTGCAGTTGAAATCCTGCAGAATCTCCGACCTCACGCCGACGACACCGCCATCCTCGTCCCTCGTGACCGCAATCTCGATACCAATGATCCCGCCCTCGCCCTCGCCCGTAACCCGCCACCGGTCCCCCGCACTCCTCTGCAACTCCCCGTCAGCCCCAGCAACGAACGACACGGCCTCCTTGCCCGATAAAGGCTTGAACCTCGCCACAGCCCCGACCGTCCTCCCCGCCGCAACCCTCCAAAACGAGTCCCCGTTCCCCGTCCCCGACGCGGCGATCGCTCTCGTAGTCTTCACCGCCTTTCCAAACGTCGGCGCGTAGACACTTAACGACGGCAGACAATCCGCCATCAACCCCCTCAAGCTCTCCGACAACATCACCCCACCGGCGCCGAAGCTACCCTTCCCAAACACACCCGTCGGATCGCCGTCCTCAACCCACTCCTCCGCCCAAAACCCCGCGCCCACACTCGGCGTGTCCCCAATCCGCCCGGTCAACTTATTTGTCAGCCCGCCCGTCGAGGTCGCCGCGCACACGACACCCTCCTCGTCAAGCGCCACCGCGCCCACGGTCCCCTGCGGCAGGAACTCGCTCCGGCTCCACGTCGCGCTCCCCTCCTCGCCGGCGCGCTCCCGCTCCAGCGCGCGGACATGCTCGTCCCACCGCCGCTGCGTGAAGAAGTACCCCGGCTCCACGAGCTCCAGGCCGTACCGCTCCGCGAGCAGCTCCGCCGTCGGGCCGTGGAGGAGCGTGTGCCCCTGCGCGGACGGCGCGTCGATCCCCGAAAGGGAGGAGGAGGAGGAGGAGGAAGGGTGCGAGTCGCTGCCGCCGCCGAGGTCCGCCTCGCCGTGCTCGAGCATCGCCTTGGCGAGCAGAATCGGGTTCTTGACGTGCCGCAGGCCCGTCACGCCCACGCCGCGCTTGGCGAAGCCGCGCGTCACCATCACCGAGGCCTCGAGCTCGTTGATCCCGTCGCGCGTGAAGACGGCGCCGTGGCCCGAGTTGAAGAGCGGGTTGTTCTCGAGGAGGGTGACGGCGTGGACGGCTGTTTCCAGGGCGCTGGGCAGCGCTGCGGTGGTGGTGGTGGTGGTGGTGG
>JABGLZ010000718.1:41780-94842 GCA_014705045.1 Colletotrichum theobromicola | reverse complement strand
GGGTCGGGGTGGTCATGTAGGCGTTTGTCTTGCTGATCTGCCATTTCCTACGTTTAGTTTGGATTCGACGCTTGAAGAGGAGGGGGAATGGGGGGGGAATGGGACGCACAATCGTCAACAAGGCGGCGCGGTACTCGGCGTACTGCGGCGGCGCGAGGTTGGCGGGCTTGATGTTGCCCGCGCCGCCGTGGATGATGAGGCGCGGCTTGACCTTGACGGCCGTCGGGGATTGGCGCTTGTACTCCATTTTCAAATCTTTGAGATGCGATGAGATCAAGCAAACATTCAATTCATATGTGTGAGCGCTTTATGAGAACTGGGAAACGTGGATGTGAGCGAAGCTTGAGACGACGTCCGGGGGGAGGTTGACCGGGTGTAGTTGATAAGATAAGATAAGCCGGCAAGCCCAATCCGGGAAGCTCTCCGGTTGGGAATCGGCATCGGGAGGCCGAATTTCGGATCACGTCAATGGGGAGGCTGGAGGCGACATTTAGGAGCTGCGGTGCGAGTCAGGCACATCACAGTACAGATCATGCGGTTTGCGTGTGCTTCTAGGAATGCTCTTTGATTTTTGGGTATCCTTTCTATGTTCTACAATCCAGAATCCTATGTTTTTACTACCTCAAACGCCCTCTTTTTGATGAATGTGATGCGTTACAGACGCGCGAAGACAGAACCGATAATCTCCCTGCTTTTCAGCAGGTTAATAACCCTCAAGCGCTCATTGTCCAGATGACCGCCGTCGCTGGATTGGCCACAGGGCAGATGAGCAGCCGGAGCGCCGAACTCCTTCTCGAGGAAGCGGATGGCGGGAATGGAGCCACCCTCGCGAATGTATAACGGCTTCTTTGGCGGCCTCTGCGCCTTCTTTTTCTCTTCCGAGGCTGCTTCTCCGTTGTTGACATCGCCGTTATCGAAAACATCACCCCAGGCCTTGACGATAGCCTCCTCAAGTGCCTGGAAGATCTCATTGCTAGGGTCGCCGAGCCAGGGTTCAGCCTTGTTGTCGATCTTGATGGTCAAGGAGTTCTTGGATTCGAGCAGCTCGAACTCGGACTCAATATAGGTGTTCAGAGAGGCAATGACATCGTTGACCTCTTGGCCAGGCACGAGACGCAAGCTGATGTTTGCGCTTGCGTGGCTACTAACTAGGCTGCCGTCCGGGCCAGATACCTTGTATCGGTGAATGGTCAGGTTGGGTTCTCTCCAGCGGGCCATCAGCGCTGTTTTGAGCTTTTCCTCCGGACCCTTTTCAGGGTTCTGACGCATAAGAGTTGATGCGATTTCGTCGTAGCGTGTTTCTTCTTCGGCAGTCACTGGTAAGATGCTGTCGTAGAACCCGGGGATGAGGACCTTGTTACCAGGACCCTTGAGTTTGGACAGCGTGGACGTAAGGTCGGAGAGGGGTTCGTTATTCATGTATGAACCGTCAACACCGGAGTGGAGATCAGGTAGGTGAGAGTCGACGCAGACCGTGGCATGGAGAACACCACGCAGGCCGTAGGTGAGGCAGGGGACCTCGTCGTCGAGCCAGTAACTGTTGGCTAGTAGGATATAGTCGACGTCTCCGATCAGGTCCTTGTTCTTGCGCACGATCTCTCTGAAGCCGCGCGAGGCGGATTCTTCTTCGCCCTCAATGAGGAAGATGATATCATTGGCGAGCTTCTTCGCTTGGAGAAGGTCTGTAACGGCGTAGAGGGCGGCCATGATGGGACCCTTGTTATCACTGACACCTCTGCCGTGAAGGTAGCCGTTGATGCCCTTCATCTGGAACGGATCGGTTTCCCATTTGCCCTTCTTGTTATCTGCTGGTACAACATCGTAGTGGCCGTAGAACAAGATTCTCTTGCGCTTCTCAGCTGGCTCGAGCTTCCCGTTGAATTTGGCGAGAACGACAGGGTTGTGAGGGCTGCTTTCCGTGCTTAGCATCTCCACCTGACCACCCAGCCGCTTGAACAAGGAGCCGAGGAAAGTTGCTCCTTTTCGGCAGTCTTCGGCAAATTCCGGCCGCGAGGAGACAGTGCGATAGGACACGAATTCACCGAGGGACTTGACCATGACATCGTCCGCCTCATCCACATCTTGCTGTTGCTCGCATGATGAACAGTCGATATTCCAGATGGCTACGTCGTTGTCGTTGGCACCCGTGATGTAGTACTGCCTGTTGTTGTACGTCGTGACTGCGGATGCGAGAACCTTGCCCTCGTGCGCCTTCCAGCGAGCTATGCACTGGTACTTTTGGCTGATGTTCGCGGTCTGGGTATCTTTGTATTTGCCGTAGTGGACGGTGGAATGTTTCTGCAGAAGTTAGTTGCGAACTTTGAGAAGAGACCTGTGAGCGTACACTTGCGGATCCTGATCTGGAAGCACTGAAGAGATATCCCCAGTTCATTTGCAGGGTCATGATGTCGCCCTTGTGGCCCTTGATCACCCTCAGCTTGGACTTGGTGTCGAGGTCCCAGAGCTCAATGATGCCCTGCAGTTTGCCTGCATAGAGAAACGAGCCGTCGATGGCCAGAGACATGACCGACTCAGCATCATCAGACCCAAGCGACATCAGCTCCTGGAGACCCGGCTCCCGGTCGCTCTCCTCAGCTTGCTTGTCTCCCTCAGCGCCGAGCTTCCACAGCTTGATCGTTCCGTCGCCACCACCAGAGATGAGAACCTCCTCGTCAGGCTCCACCAGGACCGTCGGACCTTTTGCCATCAACATCGAGTATACGTAGCCGTAGTGCGCAAACATCTGCAGCGCTCCCGGGTGAATCTCCACGACCTTCTCTGATCTCGGAATCTGCGTCCACCGCTCGTCGGTACGACGTGGCGTTGTTGATCCTCCTGCGGCCCTAGAGTCGAAAAACCTGTGATTCCTTCGATCGGGGTGCTGGGCCGAGTCGTGAGGCACCCTGTTGTTCGGGTCGGACAGGCTGACCCATTGTATAGAGGTGTTCTGGGCGCCGACGTAGACCGTCTCGTGCTGCGCGCTGTAGGCGACGGAGAAGATGTCGCCGACGTCGTAGGTGCTGTAGATCTCGTATATGCGCTTCATCGTCTTCGGGCACCAGACATTGATCAGCGGGTCGCCGGCGCTCGAGAACAGCATCGAGCCGTCGGGTGTCAGGTACAGGCTCAGGACGCTGCGCTTGTGCGCCTGCACGATGCGCTCCTGGTGGAAGGTGGCCAGCGACCACACGACGATCTCGCCATCCTGTGTGCCGGCGTATATCCGCTCCTGCTCGGCGCTGACAGCGAGACAGAGGACAGAGCTGTCGTGCCTGAGGTTGTGGAGGAGTTCGGGGGCGACCTGGCCGCAGTCATCCGTGTCGCTCAGATTCGTCGAGAGGTCGGAGGCCGCGATGGCGGAGGGCATCGTGTCTTCTGGGGCGCGAGAGGAAAGTTTGCGTCAGCAATGTGCGTGTCTCGTGAAGACAAGTCCCCAGCGGCAGACTCTGGACAAGAATGGAACGAAAGGAGTGTGCGTATTTCGTCTGTCGTCTTTTGCCAAAGTGGCAGCCCGTTGAGGAAATTGAGACAAGGAGGTGAAATTGGGCTGGCGTCGGGTGATGGTGTGACGCATATCTTTTGGGAGGGTCCCCTAAAATGCCACTGCTGCGGTATCGCAACGAAAATGGCGAATGACGAAATGCGCTAGAGGGGGAGCACTGCGCACTGCGCACTCAGCTCTCGCCTATCCAGGCGTACCTTACCCCTAGCGTGGATCCCCCGGAACGGAAGACTCACTGCTCCAGACTTCTGGGTTGGGTGGATCGGTGCTGCAGTTCTTGGGCTCTAGCTCCCGCTGCTGCCGGGTCCACTGCTGTATTTTCAGGGGATTCCCAGGAACCAGCGTGACACTGGTCACCGAGATGCGAAAGGCGTCTCGTGACAGTCTACTTCTCTCCTCCAGACACTCGTCTTCCGTCGCGAATGGTGTTTTCCGCGGCGGTGGTTATGAAGTTCGGAGCATACGCGAATAGAACTCACCATCTTCATATTCCGAAGACTCTTCTGACTCGGGAGACAGCTCAACCAGGTCGTCCTGGATCTTGCGGCACCCCTCGCAGTCGTCCCCCAGAGTATGTCCTCCTGACTCAAAAACCAACGCCATTTGCTCTGTGTGACGGCTGCTTTCTGTCCTCTGCTTAATCAATAATGGGCCAACTGGATCGATGTGTGGCTCCTCTGGCTATTCTCGTCCAGCTCGGTGGGGAGCTCTCTATTTGTATGGCAGTTCTGGACGCTTTGTCTCTCTCACCGCTTCATGACGCAACATTGGAGGGGATGGTATCATACGCTCGGGGAGTCAGGTAAAGCAACGACAAGACTCGCATAGAAACAAAAGGCCAGCGATCAGGTATGGCTGTCTTCAAAAACGAGATTAGGAAGACGACGGCCGGGGAGGACTTAAGGGACACCCAGAGGGCCGAGATCGGTTGCATGGTTTCACAGCCCGTATTAAATATCTGGACGCCCGCATTGGATCGTTGGGCGCCAAGGACTGACCGACCTGGAGCTGTCCTTGTGCTATCCTTCGCAGCCCATCTTGACCAGTGGAAATCCTACGTCTGGACCAAGTAGTGCCACACGCCGGCTGAGACAGATACGGGACGCTCGCCGACAAGAGAAGAAATTCCGGCTGGAGGGCCTCAGGGACCCGCGTGTCTGGGCCAGCTCACCGCAAGATAAACAAGTGGTCGGTCAGGCTGCGGTGCACCCCGATACAGGGTGCGTATGATGATCTTCCGAGCGATTCCCCGGCGTCTGCCCTATTGGAGGAAAACACGCGTGCTCCCGGGGATGCAAACAGAATACTGGACAGGCTGTTCAACTAGGGGATCCGAGCCGCGCAGGGGCTGCTGTAGCTGAGGTGGTCTTCCGTTTTCTTGCCGATAGGATTGCTCTCTCTTAGTGTTGCCGGCAAGATGCTGCCAGACATTGCTGGCAATATTGGCTCAGCTGACTTCAAGATGCAGCAACCTAGCGACAAACGCTGGTCTCTAAGAATCAAGCCATGGTGGATCACCTGTTGGCTGCAGGAGTGCAGTTAGTTACCTTCGGCCACTTAGCATGGCTCCCGCACCCACAGAAAATCATGGCCAATGGAAGAGCTCGTTGATGACGGCCAGCTAACTCAAGGCTGACTGGCGTCAAACGGCTCTCATCCTGCCCGATTTGAGATGGGCTTCATGATTCAACTGACATCGTGCAACATCCAAATTCCGTCTGCTAGCTTGATGCTTCGCACATCGTTCGAAACCCTCTACCTGCAGTAATAAGGAGACAGAGACACATCATGGAAGACGCCTCTTCAAGCCCAAGCAGGGTCATATTGCCTCTGAGCAAACCGTCCGCAACTGCACCCGCGGTCAAATCAGTCTTCCTCGCCGGGACAACAAGCAAGAGGGATTGGCGCAAGGATCTGAATGAATCTATTGCTCATCTCCCCGTTACCATCTTCAACCCCTTCCGGCCGGATTGGGACAGCACATGGAGAGAAGACATATCCGACGTGAGGTTCAAGGAGCAGGTCGAGTGGGAACTGGAGATGCAGGAGCGTGCGAACATCGTCGTTGTCTACTTTGAGCCTGGGACAGAAGCCCACATCAGCTTGCTCGAATTGGGATTATGCGCGCGGTCTGGGAAGGCCATCGTCGCTTGTCCTGAGGGATACAAGAAGAGGGGCAACGTCCAGGTGGTGTGCGCCAGGTTCGGTATTCCATTGTTGGAGAGCTATGAGAACCTCCGCGATGAATTGATCCGGAAGCTAGAGAGCTAAGGTAGACGACGGAAGCAAATTTCAAATACAGCTGGAGGAAGAGCAACACCAAATAAAGGCAACACCGGTGAGCTTAATCCTATGCCTGGACATATGACTCTAAACATCGAGGTATGAAATACTGTGTCGACACTGTGCTTTGAGCCGTTGCCGGCCCGAGTTCGTCCCGGCTGCCACTGCCAGCCTATCCGTGCTGCACATGGGACCCCCACTTACCCAATCCGACATGGTTCGCAATCCTCCAATCCGACCCAAGAGCTTCGAGTCAACATCGCCATTCTTGTGTTTGCTCCAATTCTCTAA
Organism: Colletotrichum theobromicola; assembly: GCA_014705045.1. Classification (NCBI taxonomy): domain Eukaryota; kingdom Fungi; phylum Ascomycota; class Sordariomycetes; order Glomerellales; family Glomerellaceae; genus Colletotrichum; species Colletotrichum theobromicola. The sequence goes on along the minus strand of JABGLZ010000718.1, from coordinate 88,766 downwards.
TTTTTTTCTCAACTACTTTCTTTCGTTCCAAACACAAAAGCATCGATACCCATACCAACTAGCTCATCATGGACGACCAATTCGGAGGCCGCACCGACGATGACCTCTTCTTCGACGACTTCGAGCCCGTAGCAGACTCGCAACCCGTCGAGACAGTCGTCCAGAACATCGCCCCTCCTCCCCCTTCCGCCGCCGTCGCGACACCGCCCGTCGAGCCACCCAAACCCGAGCCTGCTCCCCCGAAACCTGCCGCAGCTGAGAAGCCTCCTCCTCCCCCTCCCGCCAAAGCGCCGACCGCGCCCCGGGGCCTCGCAAACTCGCGATTCAATACAAACAAACCCGCACCTGCCCCGCGTCCCCCCCGCCAACAAGCCCCCGCGCCTGCTTCTGCCCCAGCTCCAGCAGCACCCACCACCACGGCAACCACCACCAACACCCCGGCCGCCGCACCTCCTCCCGAGGCACCGACCGGCCCAGCAGCGGACACCCAGCCAAAACAGCAAGCAGCTCCTCCCACCGCACCTGCGAACAAATCCGGCTCGCCCGCGCCACCCCGCGACAAGGCGCAACACGCGCCCGCCGGCCCCGGCGGCAACACTGCCCTCAACGCGGAGGCGCGTCTGCAGTCCGGCGCGAACCCGCGCACCAAGCTCACGGAGACGGAGCTGGCGGCCAAGATGGAGCAGATGCGCATCCTGAACGCGGAGAAGACGCGCAAGTTCGAGCAGGCGGAGCAGGACGAGCGCAACCACGCAGAAGCCTACGCCAAAGGCATGGAGGAGGCGCGGAAGCGCAAGAAGCTAGAGGAGGAGAAGAGGCGGCGCGGAGAGGAGGAGCGCAAGAGGATGGACGACGAGAGGGCTAAGAACCGCGAGCGGAAGCTCAAGGCAATGAGCATGAAGGAGGGCGGCTGGGACGAGGGCAAGGAGGCGCTTAATGCGGAGGAAGAGAGGAGAGGTTTCCGCGGGGCGAACGGCGGTATCAGAGGGGCCAGGTCTGCTGGCCTTTCTGGTAGCAGGTTTGCAAACGACGGCGATGAGGGCGACAGGCAGGACAGGTACGGCGACCGTGACGATCGCAGGGTTGGCCGTGGTCGTGGCGGCGGCAGGGGTCGCGGCCGTGGTGGACGAGGTGGTCGTGGTGGCTACGGCGACGACTTCGTCCCCAGGGACCACAGAGAACCTGCGTCGAACGGTACTCGTGACGCGAAGCCTTCTGCGCCGGAGCGCAAGGCGCCCGCTATCAACACGGAAGAGTTCCCCGCCCTTCCTGGCAAGGGCAAGACCGGAGAGACTTCGCCACCTGTGCTGTCACCTCTTGGCAGATGGGACGATGAGATGGAGGCTTTGGATGCGAAGATGAAGAGCGACGCTCAAGCTTAGAAGGCATTCAGAAGCTCCGAAGCCAGCATATCTGAGGAGTCTGAGGAATCTGATGAATCTGAGGAGAAACCTCTTAGCACCGACGAATTTTACACCCTTGCCGAAGCGTACGGTTTCAGAATCAAGAGGAAGGCTCATGACGACACAGTTCGCAAGGCCCGAGACACTTGAAATACCCGTTGCTCATAGCGAGGAATCGTCTCCTCCAAACATCGAGGGAAGAATGGCGCAGATGTGTAAGAGCACAGCGAACACTCCGCCTTGGAGGACGCAATGATCGGATCACGAAAACAAACAATGACGACGCATGGAGCATCACCATGAAGTAGGAGTAGCAGCGGCTGGGTAAAATTATGAGGCGCTTTGTAGCATTTGCCCCCACTTGCACCTTTGCAGGTAGGCGACTATGGGCATTTGAAAATGTAGAAGCCCCTTATCAGCGTAAATACATAATTGCCCATGAATCCAAGCTGCCCGCAGGCCAAGCAGAAGCCTCTCATGTGCCTGGGTAACAGACATCATGTTTTCATAACGCTGCTCTGAGTTGCGCCGTGCTCCGATGCCGTTATTCGAGGCCTAAAAGACTTAGTATGGATCGCAATGAACTCCAGTGGTTCGTCACCCACGTTACTGTGCATTCTGATGAAAGGTAGTGTTGAAAACCATGTTGCGGCTTATGTCGTTTGACTTGTCGGCTGATAATACAAGTGAAGAAGCCATTTTCATATCCATTTTCGACGTTGAGCTTTGCTGGTAAGTTGAAGGGGCGGCGCCATCGGTAGTCAAACGGTTTGAGTTGATCGTGGCGAAAGGAGGGCAGCTTTGCGAAAGTGGCAGCTGTTCCTCTCAGTCCTCCTCGCCAAAGGTCAGGTTCACCCCGTCTGGCTTTCATCCGCTGCGTCGCCCTCTATTCCTTCCTCTGTTTTGCCCTCTGCTTCGTCCTCTGTATTGGGTATCCAGTGTAGGCGAGGATGGTGATGAAGGATCTGAGGCTGGTTCGACGGGATCTGAGTATGGCAGCGAGACATCCTAGGATGGTACCGAAGAATCAGGGTCCTACCATCCTCCGCGGTACCCCCTGCCACCGCGCCCACGATAGCCGCCACCGCTTCGAGGACCCCTCGGGCCACCATGGCCCATGCCGTCGTCCTCCACGGGCGCCCTTCTGTGGCGCATTTCCTTGGGAAAAGCCTCGTATGTCTTGCGCATCTGCGCGTAACCAAGATGCATTTTTCCATAGAAGTGGTCGGCCAAGCGACGGTCGTTATCAAGTCTGCTCAGATAGGCGCCACAAACGTCGCAGACCTGTAGCTTCTGGTGGCCAGACGGACCCGATGTGTCAGACAGTGCCTTCAACTCCTTTTCGCGATCCAGCTTTGTCTGTTGTGCCTGTCGCACGCGGTAGAATTCGTCGATTGAGCGGGATACTTCGCCCATCTCGCCGAGGATTTCGACTTCGAGAGTACCGTTCTGGATCGTGGAGGACAGGTCGGCAATGCTTCTCAACTGCGGACATAGTTAGCATGAGTCTTTGCGCAACAAGGACGTCCCGGACTGGCACATACCAAAGCATTCGTCTGTCTGATTTCGTCCGGCGTCTTCTCGAGCCTACGCTGCGCCGCGTCTATCCTTCTATTGCAGTCGTCGATGTACTTTTGCAGGTCGCGCATGTAATCGTACTCGAAACCATATTTTTGCTTCTCCTTATCCGACAGGCCCTCGTACTCGGCCTTGAGCGCCTCCGAGTGCTGCTTCGGGCAAGGTCCCAGGTCCTGCTTAGTATTTGTGAAGAGGTCGTGAGGACATGTGCCGACGAGGAAAGATCTGCAGACTTTGGGGTCGGTCATGGACAGCGAGGCCGATCGCGTAGTGGCCGAGCCGCCCATGAGCTGCTCGAGCAGCTTCCTTTGTTCCGCGGCCATGTTGTCGTGTCAATTGGCGTTGTCGAGCTTTCGTTGGGGTAACTGAGTACTGAGAATAAGAGTGGTTTGCTTGTCGCGAGATACTGGGGAAGAAATGCCTAAGAGCGTGACGCGCGGGATGGGAATTTGGGGCGGAATGTGGAGAGCTTGGTGCAGGGAAATTCTAGCGTAAATGGAAGCTAAGGTTACGTAAACAATTCTGCCAGGCTCCACCGCCTTCCCGCGTCTCTCCAGGTAGCCACCTACACCACCAGCACCCTTCGCGACTCTAAGGGACCTCCTGGGCCATCCATGCGCTGGCCGAGCAGGGGAGAGCGAAAGCCAGCAGACGTCACTCTCTTGCGCGAAACTCTCTCAAAATGCGCCAGCTACTGGCGACCCTTCTCTTCTTGTGCCTCGCTGCTTTCGGCACAGCTGCGGATTACCATGAGCAGCTGAACCTCCGGCCGCTGCCCCTGTCCGCCCTGCTGGCGAGCTTCAACTTCCGGTCCAACACGTCGCTGGCTGACTTCGAGTCGCAAAACTTCCGATACTTCCCCCGTTCGCTCGGACAGATTCTGCAATATGCTGGCACTCGCGAATTGCACTTGAGGTTTAGCTTGGGACGATGGGACGCCGAAAGCTGGGGAGGTCGGCCGTGGGATGGTCAGCGGGAGGGCGGAACGGGCGTGGAGTTGTGGGCTTGGCTGGAGGCAGAGACGGATGAGGAGTATGTTGCTCGCTGGCGCTCTTTTGTCTGATAGATGCTAACTTTTTGCTCAGGGCCGACCAGAAGTGGCTGACCCTCACCAATGCCCTCTCGGGTCTCTTCTGCGCATCTCTGAACTTCGTCGACGGAACACGAACCACGCGACCAGTCATGTCATTCCAGCCCGAGGGCGACCACCCTGAAGCCTCCATACCGAACATGCAGCTCCTGCACGGCGTCCTGCCGAAGGAGGTAGTCTGCACAGAGAACTTGACGCCTTTCCTGAAGCTGCTTCCCTGCAAGGGCAAGGCGGGCATCTCGAGCTTACTCGACGGTCACAAGTTGTTCGACTCCTCCTTCCAGAGCATGGCCATCGACATCAAGCCTGTGTGTCCCGAGGGGCAGGAGTGCGTGCTACAGATCGAGCAAACAATCGACATGGTCCTGGATATCGACCGCTCGAAGCGCCCTAGGGATAACCCGATTCCCCGCCCCCCTCCCGGTCATGAGCTCAAGTGCGACACGTCGAAGCCTTACCATTCCGACGATACTTGCTACCCCATCAGCCACAGCCTCGGCCAAGACTGGACTTTGTCCCAGTTGTTTGGTAAGACAGTCAAGGGCGTCTGCCCTCTGACTAACGAGGAAGTGCCCCCCGTGTGCATTGAAGTTCCCCATTCCAGAGGGGTCTTCACGTCGGGAGGTGCTACTGAGATTCTCAACCCCAACGGGGTATCGCGGTGCTTTAAGTTCGACCATGAATCGGAGCTGGAGATTGTTTTGCCTCTTGAGAACAAGGAAGGCCAAGACGCTGCGAGCGAGCTGGTTGAGCCGGCGACCCCTTTGATTTACGCCGAGCGGAGTTTCACCGGCCATGGCCAGGAGCATGGTGGCATGCAGGCCATCCTGACAAACCCTAGCAAAGACACTGAGGTCGAGTTCATTTACATGGAGTCTCTGCCTTGGTTCATGAGAGTCTACCTGCATACCCTCAACGCTAGGATCGAGGGCTCATCAGGCTCCCAGCCATCCATCGTCGAGGACATCTACTACCGCCCAGCCGTGGATCGTGCCAGAGGCACGCAACTCGAGCTGCGCATGCGCATTCCTCCCGCCTCCACAGTCTTCCTTACCTACGACTTCGAGAAGTCCATTCTGCGATACACCGAGTATCCTCCTGACGCAAACCGCGGCTTCGACATTGCCGCTGCCGTCATTACCACACTCAGTCCGCGCACTCAAAGCACGCGGACAACAACCCTGCTGCTGAACCTCCCCACACCGGATTTCAGCATGCCGTACAATGTCATCATTTTCACGTCGACGGCGATAGCCCTCGCTTTCGGCGGCATGTATAATATCTTAGTCCGGAGACTTGTTGGGGCCGACGAAGGCCCGAGCCCAGTGCTCAAAGCCAAGCTAGGAAGGCTCCTGGCCAAGCTCAAGGGGAGATTTTCGGGAAAGAAATGAAGAAAAACAAGACTTTGCGTTCATCAGTATCCTCACCTCCTGCATGGCCTTACCTCCTGCACAAGAGCCTGCTCGTTGCCGTTCCAAGTGATGAATTGAACTAATCGTGGAAGGTCGTCTTTCAACAATATCGGAAATTTAATCTGAATTGAGGGGGATGAGCACGGAAACGGCCCGTTGCGTCTCAGGCACCACGTTATGTCTCGGGTATCGTCTCTTCTACAAGCAGGCCACGCTCGCACATGAAGTTCAACCTGCATCCGTCGCCGACATCATCTTTGCGGAGACGCGGGTACAGACCCCACGTCGACGGGAGCCATGTTACACGGCGTGCCTCAAGCACATCTGCACAACACACGTCGACATCCCTCGTTCGACTAGTTGACAACGGAATGCTGAGCGAGATCTGTCCTACCATCGGCCCTACTCGTCAACCTGCATCCAGCAATCGCCTCGTCCTACAGTGGTGGTCCTTCTTCATCACATCGACGCATCTTTACCCGTTTCTGTGGATCGTTATTTGCTTTTCTTTAGTTTGCCGGGAAAGTGTTGCCGGACTTGATGGCAAGTTGGCCTACGGGTGTGCTACGCATGCTATGAAGATGGGGTACAGATGCGGGAAACGACCTCATCCCTTTTCATTGCATAGCTTAGACGACAAGCAATGGGGAGATCAGGTACGAAGCTTGAGGTACTCTTCCAGCCTGCTTGAGGTCTTGGGGCGATGGAGATCCCGTTAAGGCCTCTTTTCGAACTGAGTAAGCTAGCGGGATGCTCTAAACTGCTGAGGCAAGACGGGATGCCTATGTCTCAAGTTGCCTGGCGACTTCTACGGCATTTCTAGCAAGTAATAAACAACACAACGGCCCCCTCTGCCTGTTCGCGACAACCCTGTAGATTGCTGTTTGTTTCTCTGCATGGGTCTGTTTGAACAATACGAAAATGCAGGTTCCCTCAACCCCGGAATCGCACACGAGCACCTGAGGCCGTACACCCGCTTGGGCCAGAACTCGAGTGTCCCTCCTCCCATATCTAGACGCGACAGCCAGACTTTGATCGGTTGACTCTTTTCAGTTCCCAGTCACACATCAAGGCTATCGAGGGCTCACTTCAGCGATGCATCTGACAACTGTTCTGGCAGTTCTGTCCCTCGCGGGCGTTGGCTCCGCCGTTTTTAGAGCCACGGGAGAATCTCAAAAGAAACTTCCCGTCGGAGGCACGAAGAGGTTCATTCTTGAGTTGTCAAAGGTGAGTGGTTTCTCATATACTGCCCGGGTTTCGGATGGTATTAAGGATGCTGACGTGTGACCGCCCAGGGCTCGGACTTGGAGAGACTTACGTCGGAGCTCACAACTCGAGAAGGCACGAAGCTCTACAAGACCTTTGAGAGCGAAGTCTTTACCGGCGTCAGTATCGAGACGACAATTGAGAATGAGGAGACTCTCCGCATCCTGCAGAACGTTGGCAACGTGTGGCCATCAAGACGCATCGAGATGGCCACGGTTGAGAACGGCAGGGAGTTCGGCAGTGCTGTTTCTGCGGCGAACTACTCCATTCATGACATGACTGGTGTCAGCAAGCTCCATGAGGCTGGCATCCTCGGAAAGGGCGTCAAGGTCGCTATTGTGGATGCTGGTGTTGATTACGACCATCCTGCGGTGAGGTTTCCGTCTTCGCATTAGTCCTCAGACACTGACTTGGGAGATGTAGCTTGGCGGAGGAATTGGTCCTGAGTTCAAGGTGCTCGGCGGTTACGATCTGATTGGCTCTACATGTGAGAGGATCTCGATCCACAACCTTCACCAGACATTGCTAACATGTATGAAAGACTGGCCTGACCAGGGCTTTGACAAGAATCCGGATGATGACCCTATGGAACGTGGTAGCAATGGTCATGGAACCCATGTCTCTGGCATTGTTGCTGGAAAGTCTGACAGGTATGGACTGGTGTAGCCATTTCTACTGCTTCAATCTCTGACTGACTCCCACATAGTTGGCAGGGTGTTGCCCCTGAAGCCAACATCCTCTCCTACAAGGTCTTTGGCGACAACGATGTGAGTTCTCTAACGCACGTAATCCGATGTAGCAACTGACATTTGATGGACAGAGTGGTCAGACGGACGAAGAGACACTCATCGACGCTTTCTTGCGAGCGCTCGCTGATGGAGTAGGTCATGACCCCATAAGCCCGTCACCTTTTACTAATTCTATCCCAGGCAGACATCATCACATCATCGATTGGCGGGCGTGGTGGCTTCGCTAATAACGCGTGGGCAGAGGTTGCCTCTCGTATGGTTGACCAAGGCGTGGTGGTAACCATCTCGGCTGGCAACGACGGAGAGACTGGTCTCTTCTTCCCTGACAATGGCATGTCTGGCAAGAACGTTCTTGCTGTCGCTTCCACCGAGCCAGACAACGTCCCCGGCCTGCCGTTCGAAGTTACGTTCAACGACGGGGAGCACAAGAGCACCGCTACATGGGCCTTTTTCTCTGGCACTCTCATGCACAACTTTCCGCTCAACGGAACACTGCAGGTCATGGCTTTGACAACGGATCCGAACAACGTTACCGTAGGATGCACCAAGTTCCCAGAGGACGTCGACTTGTCGCATGCTCTGGTAGTCGTCCCCCGCGGAGGCTGTAGTGCAGCTACGAAGCGCTACGTTCTCTTTGCCGCCGGCGCTGAGCATGTACTCTTCTTCAACGATGAGAAGCTATTCCCCCTGCCCGACAATTGGGACACTCGTGGTGCTGACGGCATCATTGGCCAAGAAGAAGGCATCGCTCTCACCAAAGCCTTGGCCGACGGCGTTACTGTTCACGCCAGATTCTTCGACGAGACCAAGATGCCCCTTCTCAACATGAAGAACCCCACGGTTGTTGCCTCGTATTTCACTTCTTTGGGTGGTCTCTACGACTTGAGTCTCAAGCCTGATATTGCAGCACCTGGCAGCAACATCTTTTCGACTTTGCCACATGGTCGATACGGCGTCAAGTCGGGCACTTCGATGGCGACGCCCTACGTCGCGGGCATTGCAGCCCTCTACATTGGCAAGTATGGCGGTAGATGGGTCCACGGTCCCGATTTCGCCAAGAAGCTCGCAGCTCGGATCATGTCCAGCGGCGACTCCCTTGGCTGGTCGGACGGTACCAATGTGACAGACTACGGCGCATACGCCCCCATCTTCCAGCTTGGCAATGGGTTGGTGAACGCCACGAAGGTCTTGGAGTACCAGACCGAACTATCGTGGACCAAGTTTGCGCTCAATGATACGACTCGCTTTGAGTCGTGTCAACGAGTCAACATTACCAACAACTGTACCACCCCGATTACCTACAAGTTCTCTAACCAGGCCGCTGGTGCTTTTGAGGCATTGAATAGTCGACTTGACTTCGCTTCAGGGCCTGGATTGGGGATTGACTTTGCTCCCATCGAAGTACCCGTTAACGTCACCTTTCCTGAAGGAGAGTTCACAGTCGAGCCTGGTCAGACTAAAGAAGCGATGTAGGTCTAGCCCTTCGCTCCTGCAAAACTCATGATCTTGATTGACTGACTTATTGAATAGCTTTCACTTCAACCCTCCCAAGGGTCTTAATGCGACGAAGTTGCCGGTGTACAGCGGCAAGATTGTCATTGCCGGCTCCAACGAGGAGCAGCTATCCGTCCCGTACATGGGCGTCGCGGCCGACGTCCAAAAGACCTTCAAACAAATGTTCAGTGATAAATATCCGTACATCCTGTCGACCAAGAACATGACCCGTATTGAAGATGATTCCACGTGAGTTTGTGATCAAGTGCCAGCTTTCAGTTGCGATGCGCTAATGGCCCCTTAGATTTTCTTTCGACCTGAGCCTTGAACAACAAGACTTCCCCAGGCTGTACATCACCATGCGCTGGGGCGCTCCGCTCGTCCGGTGGGATATCTTTGAGAGAGGATGGACGGAGAATGACTGGGTATATCCGCCTGTGCCCGGTCATCTTGGGTTTATTGGCATGGCTGCTCCCTGGGTAAGAAATTCTCACACATCTTGACACAATGACTCCGTGCTGACATTGGCGGAGAACAACGAGAACTATGTGTCCGTCTTCGATCCTGAGACCGACAACGAGCTCGACATTGTCAAAGGCCCGCTGACAGAGCTATCTCGTGATGCCTACGGATACTCGGTGTATCGTTTCTGGTGGCTTGGAAGACTTACAAACGGATACAAGATCAGGCCTGGTAACTACACGTGAGTCTTTTTCCCCTTGTCTGGCTTGTTTCCAGTATTAACGGTGAAATATCAGAATGCGGCTCGCCGCGCTTCTTCCTTTCGGCAATCCTGATCGTTCTGAGGATTGGGACGTCTGGAGCCATGATTTCAAGGTTGTGCTCAGCAACCGGACGCTGCCTTCCAGCTTTTCCGCAAAGAATGCTGTACCTCCTGTGCCGCTCCGTGATTGAGCTGAGTGAAGCCCATCGGCTTGGAGCTTGAAACTTGACGTTCTCACTCTTCCTTTGATGCCCTCATGGTGTCGCAGTGGTACTCGAAGCAAAATTCGTCGTCTCTCGGGCCTTGTAACATTACATGGAGTATACCATGCCGTATCATTCTTCTTTCTTGGCCTGCTATCTCTCTCTTCCAAAGATTCAGCTTGTCAATTATTTGCAGTTTAGAATTCATACTTCAATCCTCGAATTACGATCATGGAAGGGGTGCCGCATTTGACTCGCGATCTCACATGAATGAACCACACAGATGCTAGCAGTCTCGTGAGCCCCTTGAGAGGTCAACGCCAGCCCGGTGAGCAGACTCGCTTCGTATGTTCTCCCTACTCGGCTACCAGCTCCCCGTCGAGAGCACAACGGTTTGGCGGCTGCGGCTTTCCGCCAAAGTGGTTCTTGTGCGTCGTGACATCCGCAAGAAGACTGCGTCAGCCGCTGAGGCAGGGCTCGTTCAGAGTCCAGCGAATGTCCAAGATAGACGGGCCAGCAAACCGATTATCGGAGCAATGAAGACAAGGAAAAGTACACTAACTTCGAAACACTCATGTCAAGATCTATTAGGGTATTTATCAAGCTGTATTAAGATAACATCAAAATGCTCGCGCGTGCGCTACAAACAGTCGACGGTTTATGGATGTCGTCTTAATTATGATACCAATTTTGAGCAGTCAGCAAGCTTGCCCAAATCGTTTCCTAAGATGCTCATTTTCGCCATTCTGCGCAAAAGGTCAGCCGATTTCTCAGGGAACAAAGCCATTGGCAAACCACTTACGCAAGTTTGAAGGCGGTGTTCCAACGCGCCTGGCTCGTGCCGAAGCCTTTCCAGATATTCTTCGTCTCGGTGGCGTTGCTGACGGCAACGTCGCTGCCGAGAGAGGTAGGCGATGTTTCTTTAACAGTCTCCGGGTAGAAGGTCGTGCTGTCCAGCTTATCGGGGGTCGAGTCGAACGCCAGCTCTTGGAGGCTGGTTCCTGCGCTGTGCGCACCAAGAAGAGCCACAAGATCGGTGGCCGTGAAGCCCTTCTTCTTGAAGGCATTGATCTGGGTGGCGGCGTCGGAGTCCTGTGTAGGCAATACGCCCTCGGGATTAGGCGCGCTGGAATCTTTGCGGCCAACCCAGAGGTATGTCTTGGGACCACCGCAGGCTGCGACGGCAAGTGCTGTAGTACTCATCAGTGATTCTGTAGAACAAGTATCTGAAGTACTCTTGAGTCTTACATGCTGCTGCCTGGATCATGTCAGCAGTACCCACGCTGTACTCGATTGCCTTCTGGCCGAGTGTGTCGCAGATGGGTTGGATCTGGATGTTCTCCTCCCTGTCTAGGTACTCATTGGCCAGAATCAGTGAGCCATCGCATGCGCCTGGAAAGCAGTCATGAAACGAAGCTCTGATGGCTTGTCTTGCTTCAGGCGAGCATCCAGCGAAGGTAGCCTTCAGATCTGCGGCAATCTTCGTCCATACTGGCGGGCATACGTGAGCATAGGAGGCTGCTATGACCGACAGGAGGATAGGCAGGAGTGACTTGAAGCTGCGAACTGAAGGCATGATGGCCGAGTATTATGAATGAAGGGGAAGGTCAGTCTGGATGAAAGACCGACAAACTTGCATCGATGACGAAGATGGAGGCTGAAGATAGTCGGAGTGGAACGAATGAAAGGCCATGGATTACAACTCACGCTCATAGACGTACCAGACAGCTTTCTTAAACTGTCTTCCATTCTTCCTTTTCCTAACTTTCGACGCCAGTCAACTCCATCAAACTTCAGGCGCGTCGACATGCGCGTGCTCAGGCACGCCAACCACGTTGGCCATTCTAGAACGGTGAGCCAAAGCGCTGGCGAGAGAGGGCTAAAACAAGCCGTTCCATCGACTGGAAGTTCTCATTTGACAAGACGAAGACGGCTTACCTGAACACGGGAAGCTTACAACCTTACTTCTTCTTGACGGTGCTTGCCGTGCTGCGCGCTTCCTTCTTAGCGCCGGTGGTTCTACAAGCTTTCCCCGTATTGGACGATCGTTCAGGCACAGCAACTCTTTCTAGTCTAGTCGCCAGCTATTCTGGTCGTTGTTGGTCTCAATCGGTCACTGAGCTTAACCTAAACTCTAACTAGGCGGGAAAGGCGCGGGGCGCTACCAACCGTTCGCTCACTGAAAGACAGCATCGCCAAATTGCGAGTCGTCCAAGCACTCATGATCTAGCTCAGGGGAATATGGAAGTCTGCTGCGACAGACAAGTCCCCGCAACCTGGATCTAGCTCCGCCCCCGCGCCAGAGACATGACGGCGGAAACCTTCTCGAATTGTTTGCACTTGACGTCCCGATCATGTTTGTTTCTTCAGACGATCTTGCAAGATTGCCAAGAGAAGCCGCGCCGCTAACGCAGTCGCCTGAAACATGGGCGCTTGCACTCAACGATAGAGGCTAGGCGCGCCTGGATCTGAATGACAGATACTCAAGCGAGTATCGTGAGAATATGCCACTTTCTTCACCTCACTCACGACGTTGAATTGTGAGTATATGTACTGACTACAGGCCCACCACCAAGCATTCCATCTCCACTCGCTGCAGTCTCAGTTCTACGAAACAACACTCGTTCTTTTCATTGTCTCCTTTATCAATCGTTTCAAGATGGTCACTCTTTACTCTCCATTTGGCAACTTGCCAGTTGCGCTTCTCGCGCTGGCCGCTCTCTGCCAAGCTCAAGGTCTTGGACAATGGGGCCCTCTTATCAAGTTCCCCGTGGTTCCCGTCTCCGTCGCACTCCTTCCGGAGTCGGGCAACATGCTCGTTTGGTCTAGTGGCTGGCCGTAAGTTAACCCCAAGCTGGCTTTACTAACCAACTACACGTCAAGATAAAGTATGCTGATGCAAATTCGACACAGTAACCGATGGACGACCGCTGGCAATGGCAAGACCTACACGTCACTCTACAATGCCCAGACCGGCACTGTGAGCGATGCTGTCATTCAGGTAAGTCTTGCCTTAGCTGCAACTTCCTCTCTTGCACACTTGACTGACCCTTGGCCACAGAACACTCAGCACGACATGTTCTGCCCGGGCACTTCCTTGGATGCCGAGGGACGCATTATCGTTACCGGAGGCTCTAGCGCCGCGAAGACCAGCGTTCTTGATTTCAAGAGTGGCGAATCCTCTTCATGGACGGCACTGTCCAACATGCAGATCTCCAGAGGCTACCAGTCTAGCTGCACTACGTAAGTATTACCAACCGTCATCGCCTCCCAGGCACATGCTTATTGACCTCGCGCCTAGTTCCGAAGGCAAGATCTTTGTTATCGGAGGCTCTTTCTCCGGAGCAGGCACCCGCAACGGAGAGATCTACGACACGGCGACCAACAAGTGGACGAAGCTTGCCGGATGCCCAGTCAAGCCCTTGGTCATGCAGCTCGGCATGTTCCCCGACAGCCACGCTTGGTTGTGGTCATGGAAGAATGGATCCGTTCTCCAGGCCGGCCCGGCCAAGCAGATGAACTGGTACGACACCAAGGGCACAGGCGCCAACACACCCGCCGGTCTGCGTGGTGCCGACCAGGACTCGATGTGCGGTGTCTCCGTCATGTACGACGCGGTAGCCGGAAAGATTTTCACGTAAGTCAACACAACAACATGTCAAAGTTAGTCTCAGACACACATTCTGACCACTTTCTTAGCTATGGCGGCGGCAAGGGCTACACCGGCTACCAGTCCACCAGCAACGCTCACATCCTCACCCTCGGTGAGCCCGGTCAACAGGTTCAGGTACAGAAGCTTCAGAACGGCCAGTACAACCGCGGCTTCGCGAATGCCGTCGTCATGCCTGATGGCAAGATCTGGGTTGTCGGTGGCATGAAGCAGATGGCCCTGTTCTCAGATGCCACTCCTCAGCTTACCCCTGAGCTCTTCGACCCCGCGACGGGCAAGTTTACCCCTACGGCCGCTCACACCGTTCCTCGCAACTACCACTCTACCGCGCTCCTGATGGCCGATGGTACCATCTGGTCCGGCGGTGGTGGTCTTTGCGGTGCTGGCTGCGCTGCGAACAAGTTTGACGGACAGTTCTGGTCGCCGCCCTACCTCTTTGAGGCTGATGGAAAGACTCCTGCCAAGCGCCCCGTTATCGAGAGTCTGTCTGACGACACTGTCAAGGCCGGCGCAGCTCTCACCATCAACATGCAGGACGAGGGCAAGTACACCTTCAGCATGATTCGCGTCAGTGCCACCACCCACACTGTCAACACCGACCAGCGCCGTATTCCCCTTGATGGTCAAGATGGCGGTGACGGCAAGTCATTTTCTGTCACCATGCCCGGCGACTACGGAGTTGTCATCCCCGGATACTATATGATGTTTGCTATGAACGAGGCCGGAACACCTTGCGTGGCTAAGTTCTTCAAGGTTTCTCTTTGAGGCACATCTTGACGAGGAAAAAAAACTGCATTGGGCGAGTGATCAGTACGGGCGTCTTGAGTTGAGGAGTTGAGGAAGACTGGAAGAGCGTGATTGTACAGCAACCGGATAGACATATAAAGACGCGCGCCTTGTTTCATTACCGTTAATACTAATATCAATATACCCTTCAAATCAGAGTTGTCAATGTTCACCGCCTGCAATCCGCGCTTTGTCCATGGTTGAGCGGTGTGCCAGCCACAGCGGGAGACTGAGTCTGGCGTAAACGTCGAGTCGTCATACTGAGGCCTCCCCGGTGATGCCATCGTGCCCTCGAAACACGAGAATGTCCACGCGTTGAGCGAGTTAAAATCTCACAGCCCTGGTAGTTAAAGGGATGAAGGTGGGCTGTCAGGGGTATCGGTGGGACCGAGAAACATCGCAAGCCTCCAACGGCCCCCACTTATAAGGCATGGCTCATGGAAGATTCCGTCCAACACAAGGAGAGGAAATAATCCTTACATCCGCGTGGGAAGTGTCTCTTTGAGTGTCAAGCTTATTCCAGCGTTTCGGGCCCATTAATCATCTGGAATGTGACATCACCCACTCGGGTGCCATCCTGAGAAAACGAGAATTTCGCTCACGATGGGTGTGGATGACATCAGGAATGCAGCCAGTTGAGATGATGATACGACATCTCGAAACTGCACTGACATGGAGTTTTGAAGAATGAGCATGCCCAAAATGATGATCTAACGGTGGGCTTTCACCGCTCCCGTGACTGCCGCTTTTCAACGCCATGTTTGCTCGTTGGCCCCCATCCAATTCCGTGTTAGCTCGTGGCTTTAATGAAGATCTTCTGTGACCCCGGTCAACTATTGCGGACCCGCAGATCAGAATTCTCCGAGCGTCAGAGCACAAACACTATGTCACGTCTTTTTGCGAACCATTTGATTTAGTGAAATTTTGAGTAAGCTTAGATCGGCGCGCTGATTCAATAGGGTCGATGTCAGAGCCTAAAAGCTCAGTGTTCAGCTTCGCTCAGCTGTGAGGGAGGACTCGAATTTTCTAGAGGTGTCCGTTTCTTATCGGATCTCGGTGGCGTATTCCGACAGCTCGCTAGCGAATAACCTTTGAAACGGAAACCTTGTTCGCGGGAGTTGCAAAGGATATCCATTTTGACGTGCAAAGCCAGTTCCTAAACGGCAAACCCGGAACAGACCCCCGGTTCGTGGGACCCAACTCGGTGCAAGGGGTCTCCAACGCCAACTGCCCTGTCAACCCCAATTGATCATGATGCGCAACCCAAAGAGGAAGTATGGAGTGCGATCCTCGTCTTCGGGAAGTTGTTGAGAGTCATAAACCCAGTCAAACGATAATTGCGTTCGGCATAGGCAAAAGCTGGGGTATGATCCCTTGACTGCCATGCCCCTTAAGCCTTTTGATAGAGGATGATTCTTGGGCCAACATAGAGTCCATCGCGTACTTAAGGAGACAACTCGATCTCTCCAGACACTCCATCCTTCTCCATCATCAGCATCCTCACCCAGTCACTCCTTTCTGGTTTCCAGCGCAAGCTCGTCATTCTTTACCCACCAACTTACAACCACATTCGTTCCTTAATTCTTATTCATAATCCAAAACCGCCAAAATGAGATTCTCCAATTTCCTCGCCATCGGCTCTATCTTCGCCACCGCCCTGGCGGCTCCCGCCATCAACAACGAGATCGAGACCTCCGTCTCTGACGTCGAGTCCAAGGTCCCCGTTGCCGGAGCCCTCAACAATGTTGAGTCCAAGGTTCCCGTCGGCAGTGCCCTGAGCACCGTCGAGTCCAAGGTCCCCGTCGGCAAGATCATCGACGCCCGCGCCGAGCAGGTTGTCATCACCAAGATGCAGACCACCATCGTCGAGGTCAAGAAGCACACCTCCGCCATCAACTCCACCGTCTCCGGCGTCTGCGGCCCCTGCATCGCCTCCAAGAAGGAGACCATCATCAAGACCGTCAAGAGCGAGGTCACCGTCATCGTCAGCCTCATCAGCACCCTCGTCTCTGAGGTTGTCGAGCTCCTCGAGAACACTGTCGAGATCGTCGAGGAGGAGAAGCAGCAGATCATCAGCCTTGTTCTCGAGCTCGTCTTCGAGATCATCTACACTCTCCAGAACGTCCTCAAGGTCCTCACCATCAGCATCTTCGAGCTCCTCGGTCCCCTTGTCTTCCTCCTTCTCAGCGTCATCATCCACCTCCTCACCACCCTCAACGTCATCGTCGACGGTCTCCTCCAGACTGTCTTCGGCCTCCTCGGCGGTGTCATCAACCTCCTCCTCGAGGTCCTCAGCGGCCTCCTGCCCACCGTCCTCGGCATTGTCGGCGGTGTCCTCGACAAGCTCAACCTCGGCGGCCTCATCTGCGGCCTCCTCAACTAAGCGTTTGCTTAGTGTGCGAACCTTTGCGGCGGTGTTTGGTAGTGGGAATTGTTTCTCGCGGGTTTAGGGGTGTCGGAGGATGATGAGATGCCATTTGTGCTTCTCATCAGAGGTCAGGATGCCCTCCGGCAGCAACCTAGCATTACGGCCTATCTGCCTTTCAGCGTTTTTTTCAAAAGTAGCTTAGATGTCAATGAATTGAACAAGTTACTTTTTATCTTCTATGCTTTATACATTCTAGAGGCTAGCCCCCCAGCAAATGAAACGATTTTTTGATCATCAATCCTCGATGGCGAGTTCCACGTAGAATTTGAATGGGCCCTTTTAATGATTCAATTTATCAAAGTTCGCTAGCTTTCAAACTTAGTTCCTCAGAACCTTCCGCGAGTAGTCATTCTCATCCCTTCGCCCAAGGCTCTCCTTCGGTAAGCTCTTCAGCACATTGCCATCAGAAACCCCATCAAATGCCAAAACCCGCTCTTTGATCTTCCATTCCCCCTCCCGCTTCTCAAAACTGTCGATGTATCTCACGAGAAACGTGACCCACTCATCCTTTCCATCAACGACATTGATCGTCGTTGCGATGCAGTATGTCTCTGCAGCCGCCGTGATCCCGTCGTCTCCGAGCTCAATCAGAGACTGCCCAATGTGGTGATGGGCTGCAGCTGGCGAGGGCCCTGCATTCAGAGCATCGTACATGTTCTTAGCTGGGCCATTGTAAAATCCATGGTTGTCCGTTGCATCAGGATGGAAGACCGATTGCACGAGGTCGCGGATGCCACGGTCTGAGCCCCGACAGAAACGATAAATAATCGATCGGATTTCATCTTTATCGACCAATGCTTGAAGAGCCGGTGGTAGATTTTGTTGCGTTGTAGGAGCAGACATGGTTTTAGTTCAAAGGCTGTCGCGGTTTGTGGAGGGCCGATTGTTGTCTGATAAGGTATGAAGCAAGCAGTCCATTGATCGCGGCTACACTCTGGGTTATATACCGGAATCTGCATCCCAGTTCAGAGCTTAAACACTTTAAGTGAGACTTGAACCATAGAACTTCAAGATTCATGTCTAAGAGCTGACAAATTCCGATCGTGTATTGCAGGTCATGATGGCCAAGCTTGACGACTTCCACCGACACGGAGGACGGAGGATACGAATACGGAGCCGAGCCCCGGGGACGCGGACACCATCGGCCCCCGGCATCCGATCGCAACAATTGTGCCAATCACTTTGTTGATTGCAGTTATTGTCCCTGGAAATGTGTCCAATATCACATTCCTACAGCATCATACTTTTACGTCACCGAAAGAGAGCATTGTTGGTTTAAGAAACGCAATGGGAATGAGTGGTAATCCAGACCAAACTTTCTCTGCCTACCAAGTAATTACCGTGGTGATCCAGAACCAGTCTGCGCGGGTCGAGACTTTCTAACAAAAGAAAGATGCGAGCCGATTGAAACCACTGTGTGAATCAGTCGCTCAGATATTTGCTTGGTAACGACTGTTGCACTCCACACAGTGGTTCCGAGAAGAGGACCTGACGCCCACAGTCTCACAGACATGATTAGCCGTCACATTGACATTCGTGCTAGCCGAAAGTCTTCTTTACCTGCCATGTACATTTCTAAAACTCGTTATGTGAACTGACATATTTTCTCGCACGAAATGAATCATTTACTGTGCTGTTACGTAGCTGCCTGAACTTATCCAGCATTCGCTTTTATTACGGCGCAAAAGGCTAATAACATTAGTATTGCAAGGCATCGTGCTATGCAAGTCTTGAACCAAATCACTGAAAACTTTTCAAAGGATTTCAATGAAATATAGGCCATCATCGCTAGTACCCAAGTGGTCGTCCGGCCCTATCAAGGCCGCCTCAGTTCCTGACCTTCCTTGCTTTCTATCAGACTGGAAAATGCTACGGACACCAAAATTCATCGCAGACCGTAAGTTCTGACATGGTTTGATAGAACCTTCAGAGAACTTTTGAAGTGCTTTCATTGGTATTCGTTGCATGATAGCCGCGGCGAGTTCTCGGTTTTGGTAGCTGAGGTTACCCGCCGTCATAAAAATCCCAACCCTCGCGTACTGGCCATTGCCGGGAAGTCTCTGTACTATCAATCCTCGGATGACAAGGTCCTTGGGATTCACCTTCTTTGGGGCTTCCTTGCGCCGGTCCCAAGATATTGGGATTAGGTATAACTGTCGAGGGTGATAGGATGTCTCGTCTGTCCAAAGCATGTCGGTTGTGTCCCACCTCATCTGAATGTAAATTTGAGTTGTCCTTCGTTCAAACACTTTTCTCGCCCGTTTGGACGGTATCACTCCCACACGGCGGCCAAAAACAGATATGTTGCGTCCAAGCTTCTCTTTAAGCGTTGTTGGCTTGGCCGTCCAAGGATCGTGTGATTCTCTATACCATTTGCTCTCTCCGAATAATCGTGTATGAGGTTTATCGTGTCGCCACTCACGATCGATGGGTATTACGCTTGCCTCCATCTGTAACGTTGCCACCCGGAGTGCTGCGAAGCGGTCATTCTTCTCAGGGACAATGATGGCTTCAAGATTCTGGCAAAGCGGGCGAATGTTTGCTGAGCTTCCGATTCCGCTCATTATTTTCTGGCTTGCAATCACACTTGCCCATGACCATGACGGACCAGCTTCCAGATCTCGCACTGCAATGCCCTTTGGTGGCTTAAAGAAATGCCATAACAAAGATCCTGGCAGAGACTCTCGCCAGAGACCCGCGAGGTAGCTCTCAGCCGTTAGACCCAGATGCGTCATAAACCATCTTGCAACACCTGATATGGCCGGTAACCGGTCGCGTGAATAGGTCAGGCTCTTGGGGAAGTAATAGGACCTGACAATGAGATTGAAAGCTGCGAAGCGATTATCGAGTTCAGACCAGCCGTGTGGCGTTCGTTTTGTACCAAGGTTTATTGACGCCATCACAAAGTCCTCTTTAATATTGGTCCGGAGATCAATCGAGTTGATAACCTTGCTGTGGTCCATTTCTCCAAGGGGATCAACCTCGGTCGCGCGCAGACAAGGGCATTCCCAGTATACCATGTTGTAGCAGCAGTGTAAGACTCTTGGCGCAAGTAGTCGTTCCTGGACCACCCAGGCGCGCTCATTCAGTGACCCAAGATCAACATACGTCTCCCAAGGACCCGGAGAAACCATGAGACAGGTTTCGTCAGCTTCGGTAATGTGCGTGTCTGAATCGGCTTTGTTCAGCAATACCGGCAAAACCGATCTAGGATTCCGCGGGAAGATGAGACCCGATTCTCCAGAGGTTGCTGATAAGTTCAGCTGCGAGTTCTGGTAAATGCTTTGCATACGGCTGATCTCGCTCGCTTTCTCGGCGACGTCGCTTTGGTTGATGCAAATGGAATCAATCCAAATGTAACGAAATCCGAGGCAACGAGTGACCAGAATAGCATCCTTGAATGTGCTCGACAGACTTGAGATTGGAATCTGCGCCGAAAGCTCGGCCATGTTGTCCCAACTCAATTTCGCGGGTGGTATATCGCCCCATCAATGGCTAAGGGTGAGGTACTTGATCTCTTCGGTGTTCTCCAATACGGCCTTTTGGGTCACTGTAATACATACTCTGGGAGAGTTTGTGCATGAAAGAATCTCAATCGCTGTTCTTCCCGGCTCGTACTGTTTGAGATATTCCCTATTTGGGTCTACATCGACTAAGCGCAAGGGTAGGCCAGTCTGAAAGCCAGAGAGTCGTTGATATTGTTGACAGTTATCATGGCTTGGTGAACAAAATTGCATCCACTGAAGGATCTGCTGGACCGTATTCTGCGTGATGATGGAATGTCCAACACTTTTCTCAAGCTCTTTACGTAGTTGAACTGCAGTTTGAGTTGGTTAGGGCTGTTCATTAGACAGAAAGCTATGGATCAGAAATCCTTTGGACAAATAGCGGTGGATCAGGACTGACTCCGCACATGGAACTTTACTTGCCTTTCTTCGAATTAGGTCTCAAGATTTCAACCAGGGCCACATACTTGGAGTTTCCTTCATCGATGTGGAGTCTCATGCTTCCCAACCCACCGCGCGAAAGCTCATACCGGGGAGCCTTATGTTCGTCGGCAAACCTTTGGTAATGGGGCCCAGCCGCTGCGTGAAACAGCAGAGTGCAAAGGTGGCAAGAGTCGGCGAGGGCGTTGCCTGACCAGTCTTTGAAATCCAAGTAGACGGTGTGCTTCTCGCGGTCAACATTTCGCGTATCGTTCAAACCTAGCATACCCTGACATGAGTGACATAGGCGGTCCATGATTTCGTTCTGTTTCCTTGGAAGATTCAAACGTGAATCGTGAACGAGAAACGGACTTGTCTGTTGATGTTTCGGGCCCTGGATCGCAAAGGGTAGATGGCAGAAGAAACTTAAAGGTTTTTAACAAACACCCGGCTACATCGCCGCAAAATTTCGGGTCCTTCGGGCCTAGAGGGGGTTTTGATCTACATATATGCAAAAGAAGTTGAACAAGTTGTTGACACGAGGCTGGGAGACGAAGGAGGGGTAATAAATGTACTTAAGTAGGTAAATATGAGTTCCATACATGTCAGCGTAGTATTGAAGCGCACAAAGCCCGACCAACTAGAAAAGGGTAGACAATTCATTAGCTAATCAAACAAAGCTAGGATTTTACTAGATAATGACTGTATGTATACCTATGCAGCTTCTACAAGAACGGAAATCATGGCTAATATTATATGTGGGCTCGGTAGACACAAAGCCAATCGGAGGGAAGAATGGAACAACAAGAAGTATCGAGGGTCTCTCTTCAAACATGATACATCAGGTATATGAAGTTTGACTTCAATAGTATTTCAGTTATCTGTGTTCAACTTCCGTTGCCATTTAGACCTCTACCACCCGGATGCGCGCACCCAAACATCTACAATTTTCGATTCGTCTCCTGTGCTAGAGTCGACCACCAAATACCAGCCGTACATGGCCCCTGCTACACATGCATGGTTGGGGTAGATACAGACGGTCTGTCCAATTTCCAGGGGCACAGTTGGCAACTGTTCCTCACTGTTGCCCTCCGATCCAGTATCCCAAGTCAGGATAGAGTGCTCTTGACTAACCCTGCCTACAATAAGTCGATGATTCATGTTGACATCCTTGGAATACGATTTGCGACTGACAACGCCCCATCCTTTGTAGGAAGGGCACGGCTCTCGGCCAAGGCCAAGCACCCCGACCGCAGCGAGCGCTTCCGGCTGTTGGCGTTCGCCCTCGTTATAGACGCTGCAAACTTCGGCCGCAACCCAGATGGCGACCTCGTCTTCGACGTCCCCGAGGAATGTTCTGGCGTGCGTCGAGAGTTGTTGGTTGTCGAGGACGGTGTAGACACCGGCATGGAGCTCGAGGTCCACCTTGAATCCAAGCAGCTCGCCCTTGGTGATTTCCTGGATTGTGCTCCGCAGGGACTCGCTGTCAGGGTTCTGCGTCGCGTTGGCCCCGGCAAAGTTCTGGACCGCGGTCACCTGTGGTGAGGCGCCGACGCTGATGGTCAGCTTCTTGTCCTTGTGGAAGTGTTGGGCGTTGCTCTTCAGTGCATCGACGCAGCCCGTAATCTCCCCGGCTAGGTTGTCCATGGCTTGTTTAGCGGTACTGTCTGCATAGCTGAGACTGCTGTGCGAGTACAATCCGGTCAGAGTAGCTTTGCCGTCGGCTTCAAGCTGCATGACCTTGGCAATCAATTCATTCTTGTTGAGACTTGATGGTGGCAGACCTGCGCGGTGATAGCCAGTGTCGACCTTGAGATAGATTCCGGCAGCAAATCCGGCCTTTTGCGAGAAGCGAACAACAGCGTCGAGCTGGGCTGGGTGGTCGATCATGAAAGTGATTGCACCAGGACCGAGCTCACGGGCCAGATCCGCGGCTCTTGTCGCTTGTGATGGCGGGAGAGGAATGCCATACAGAACATTGACCTGCCGGCTATTCTGCTTCAATTCCTTGAGAAGGGGAAGCAGATGCTCTAATTCGGGAATAGTGGAGACTACAAACTTCACCTCCGGCGAGTCTTCGCCTGCTTGAAGCCTTGCAAGTTGAGTAGTCTTGGATATCAGTTAGAACCATAGACCGAGGGAACTCACAACAACTTTACTTGTAGGTTTTCGAGTTTTTACTTACCTTATGAGTCTTTACATGAGCTCGGAAGCCCACTCCGAGAGCCTTGGCGGCATCAAGCATAGACTGGCAGTGTCTCTTTGCCTTGGCGACATCAAGGACGACTGCGGGTTTCGGGACATCATTGATCTTCTTTCCAACATAGAAATTCCGAAGTTCGTCCACTGATGGCGCTCGAAGCTGAGGGATGCTCATGACTGCAGTTCAAGGATTGTTGCTCAGACAATCCGGCGTTAGGATGGTGTGATGGCTGGGATTTGCTAATTGACCAATCAAGTTGAGTACCAGTGCTTAGAGTGTGCTCTCGACCTGAATTCAGACTTTCCTAATGGTTGTTCCTCTGGAGAGAACCGATTCATATATCGCGCCCTTTGGTGGAGTCATGCTTCTCAAAAGGCGCAGTCGAAGGTAGGAGCCGGCGTCAAATTCGGGAGCAAGACCCGCGGGGGATCTTTCAGCCAGCGTCAGCCGGCCGGGGAAGCTCCAATTAGTGGGGACGACATCGGAGACGAACCCCGCACCTGTCCGAAAAGGGCAACATTGTACGACCAATCGCCGAGATTGGCGAAACAGATTCCAGCGTCATCAAGGGCTTTTTACTGGAATTCCAGGGTCTTTGATAAGGTTTGTGATCTACGACATCTTCTTCTTGAACATGACCTTCAAGCAACCAACAATTCTTTCGTGATATCCACCGCCAGATTAGAGCGAGTATTTCACGCCAACACAATGGCACAAAGCGGATGTCACGTGTACCAAGTGGCACTGACGGCCCAACCCCTCGGCCGGCGCCGGCGCCCCGCTATTGCAATCAATTGCCACCCACCTTCCCGACCCCGGCCATCAAATTTTTGTCTGGCAATGACCAAGCACCGTGGGGCAAGCACGCAAAAGGCGTTGAAGCGGATCTTCAATCCTTTCAAGGTGCACCTGCTGCCCACTGCATCTGCCTCCGCTGCCGCTGTTTCCTCACCAGCCGCCGCCCAGTGAGCGATCACCGACTTCACTTCTAGGTCCTCCTTACTACCCCCTCGAAAACACGTCAAACATGGCGGAAAGTCAGCCCCTTCTCGAGGATCCCCTGTGCGAGGAAGATGTCTCAAAGCACCTGCTCGACTTCGACCCCAATGGCGACCCTGAAAACCCGAGGGAGTGGCCTACGGCTTTCAAGTGGACCATAGTCGGTCTGCTGGCGTGTATGGCCTTCACTGTGTATGAGACACCACACCACACTGCGGCTCAACTTTCAGCCAGCAGTGCACTCCTTGGCTTCGTCCGCTAACTTGATCGCAGAACATTCACCTGCATCTCAGTCGTCCCTGTCGCTGCGCACATCATTGGTGACCTCGACCATGACGATGGCACCAACTCACCAGCAAGCGCCCTGCTCGTTACCATCTGGGAACTGGGCGAGGCCGCCGGACCCCTTCTCATCGCGCCCCTTTCCGAGATTTACGGCCGTCAACCAGTCCTGAACGCCGCCAACATCCTCTTCGTGACGGCCACGATCCTCGCCGCCCTGAGCACCAGCACACCGCTTCTCATCGGTGCCCGCGCCCTCACCGGCCTCGCTGTCGCTACCAATGTCCTGAACCCGGCCATCATCGGCGACATGTTCGAGGCTGACCAGCGCGGCTCTGCCATGAGCATGGTCTCACTCGCACCTTTGATCGGCGGCGCCGTCGGTCCCATGATCAGCGGTGCCATCGCGCAGACGCTGGGCTGGAGACGTGTCCTGTGGATGAGCGCGGGCTTGGCTGCCACGTGCGAAGTGCTCTTCCTGTTCTTCTTTACGGAGACGTACAAGATGACCATCCTGAGACGGCGCGCCGCCAAGGTGCAGCATGAATCCGGAGCCCCACTTCACCCGGCCGGCGTCGATGACCACAAGAGCATGTTGAAGTTGTGGGAGTCGATCAAGAGACCTGGCACTGTGTTGTTCAAGTCCAGCGTTTTGCTTGCGCTGTCGTTCTTTGGCTGCATTACGTTTGCCTACTTCTACGTCATGTCCATCACTCTGCCCAATATCCTTCAGGAGGTGTATGGCTTTTCGCCCACGTTAACCGGCCTCTCTTTCATGGCATTCAGTGAGTAATTCTGTGTGAAAATGAGAGGTTCTAGATATCATCTAACCGCATCCAGGCATCGGCTCATTTATCAGCGTCGTTGTCAGTAACTTCAGCCTAGATAGAATCTACATCAAGCTCCGCGGCAACGACCCGACCGGACGCCCCGAGTACCGACTTCCCCTCGTCGTTGTCGGCGCCTTCGGTCTTCCTCTGACCATTATCGCATACGGCTGGATCGCCCAGTTCCAGCTTCCCGTAATCTGGCTTCTCTTCTCGGTCGCGGTGCTAGGCTTCTTCCTGCTCATGTGCTCGCTGCCCTTGTCCGCCTACGTCGTCGATGCGGCAGGCTTGTACAGCGCGTCCGCCATGACAGGGGTGATTGTCACGAGATGCCTGGCTGGCACTTTCCTCCCACTCACCACCGGCCCCTTGATTGAGTCTCTTGGCTACGGGTGGGCTTTCACTGTTTTGGGCGTCGGCAGCATCTTCTTGGCTCCCATCCCCATCGCTCTGATGAGGTACGGCCACGTTTGGCGCCAAAAGTCTGACTACACGAGGGATGCGTAACGCATTTAACGACTTGACGATGTTACGGTCATAATCAATGATCACAGCACATGCAGGCACAGCATGGTAATGGAAAGCTCAACGCGATAAAAGTTTTTGGAATTCTTCACTGTTTAATGACTCAACTCAGGGCATGGTGCATTAATGGCTGGAGTTGTCTTCAAACTGCATTGAAATTCGAGTATGTCTAAAGGGATAAATCACATCAATAGAAGGGTAGCATATCTAATCGAACTTACTTGGCTACCTTGTGATTGCTCGTGGCTGCGAAGATCAGATCACTTACTGCACGTAGATCGGGGTAGTTCATCTCAGGGCCACAGGTCGCCTACCTAATCGGCGAGCCGCATAATCACTGCGACCGAAACCGAAGCAAATATAGCCATGATAATGATCTTGGGACAAAACTCTCAAGCTTCTACGTCTTACATAAAGGGGGGTCTGTGCCCGATGGCCAGCAACAGGGCTGGCGTTCATCGTTCCCAGGTGCCCGGAAAACTTTCCTGGACCCGACTGACGGGCTCGGTATCGGCTTTAATCTCTCGGATCTAGACGTTGTGAAGTGTCTGGGATGGGCGGAGGGGTTGGGATGATTGAGGGGTTCGGGGATCACAAATAGTAATCTCCACCGTGTCGTCTGATGTCGTGAGTCGGCGCTCCGCCGAGCGGACTAAATGGAGCGCACCGTAATCCGTCATGAAAAACAAGAGACTGTGTGCCACTTGCTTTTGTGCCAACCTGTCGGTAAGCTTTATCGGCGATGAGGGGCCGTCACTGGAGGTAAACGATCCCGGCACGGGCTCTCCTACTCCATAGTAGCAGCCCGGCGACAGCAACTTGATCGGCGTTATCGCTGACCAGAAGAGAACCTCCCCGGAACAGCCTCAAAGCATAAAGACGTGAGGCATATACGTCCCGGGGTCCGTTTAGGTGTTTTACAGCTTCGCCCGGGACTCCCGACTCGAGAATGATCCACAACGGCCCCTCTCGGCCCCATTTTCGGGGACATTGACGCAGGAAGATGGTGCGCACACGACAGGGTGATCGATTATCGCGAAGTTTTATGTTATAGTCAATATAAGAAGGTCCCCTTGTCGCCGATTACATGATTTATGGTCAAAATCTACGGGGCGGCGGTAGTCTCCAGAGTTGAACTCAATCAGTTGCGGGCTGATTACTCTCATGTTTACCTAGAGTCAGCTTTACACATTATTACCATTTTACTCAGTGACAAGACACTGTGATTCGGTGGATATAGAGGATTATCGGTATATACATGGTTTCCTGCATTTTGCCGTAGAGGCGTGTAACAATTGCAGCATCAAGTTGGTTGTCATCATTTTAACGAGGCAGAGCTGTAAATTAGCGTCCATGTCACTGAAGGGCGGAACGTCCTCCACTTGCATAAGCGGTTCCGCCCTTTGTTGACAAGCTCCATCAGTGTCCACCAATCCTTCTTATTATTGCCCCGCCTGTCCAAAATCGCCCATCAATCGTTTTCATCTGATCATCGCCATTCCTTTCGGACAGAATTGAATGGTGTTTTCCGAATTCCCTGCTCCAGAATTGCGGAATATGTTGTCCAACATTGAATTTCGCCCAGCTCCCACGTCCTGAAACCAAGTGCTCGGTCCGAGTCATGGAAAACCAAACCGAAAACCGCGGCGCGATGCCCAGCACGCAAGACCAATACCAAGCGATCAGTTTAGACTTTGATCAACTGGGCATGTTTTCCGATCTCATATCCGGTCAAAGCAACTCGGCAGTTGATTTCCAGCAACAGATCGACAGCGGCATGGCATCGCCGTCGTCAAGCATTTCGGGCGGCGTGCCTCTGTCCGCTGAAATCGAGGACAATGCGGCCGTTTCCGCGGGCCCAGCTGAGGCCGGCGGCGAGCCAGGAGCCACTGTGCCCTCCAAAATCGGCAGCCGCTTCACATCTGGCGCCATCAAAGTTTTGAGAACGTGGTTCGAAAGGCACGAGAAACATCCCTATCCCACGCCAAAAGATGTCGACAGGCTGCAAAACCAAACAGGACTGGAGCGACAGCAAATCACAAACTGGTTCGCCAACACGCGCCGTCGCAAAAAGTTCCGGTCACACGGCACGTCATCTACACAAGTCCCGACATGGACGGAGACAACGACCGGGCCCATTGAGATCCCAACCCGACGGCCGACGCCCATGCCGTTCGAGATGATGAATCCGATGCAGAGATGGGAGCACTCGCCACCCGAACACGAGGCCGCGCTCGCTTCCGACATCAATCGGGCTGTGGCGGCATCGACCGGACATTCGAGTTTTCCGAGCCGTGCGCGGTCGCCTGGCAGGTCTTCGGATAACGCCTCATCCCTCAGCAGTGCCGCGACGTCTCGGTCCAGCAGAGGTTCGAACACCTCTGCCTATTCGCATGGGTCCAGACGGTCGGCCGGGTCGCAGGATTCCAACAAGTTCTCGGGCAGGCGGAGGCGTCGAGCAATTACCAAGATGCAAAAGGGAGAGCGCATCAAGTTGGTGCAAGCTCGCAATACTTACCAGTGCACCTTTTGTACGGAAACATTCAAGACGAAGTACGACTGGCAGAGGCATGAGAAGTCGCTCCATCTTTCACTGGAAGAGTGGTTGTGTTCGCCATATGGGTCTACGGAAAATCATCCGGAGAAGGGTGAGGTTTGCGCTTATTGCGAAGAGCCTAGCCCCAGTAAATCTCACCTTGATGAGCACCATCAGAGTGCTTGCTCGGAGAAGCCGGTTGAAGATCGCACTTTCTACCGCAAAGATCATCTGCGGCAGCACTTGAAGCTTGTCCACGGATCGAATCAGATGACGCGATTGATGGACAAGTGGAAAATTGTAAGAAATAATATTCGCTCAGCGTGTGGGTTTTGCGGTGTCAAGCTCGAAACATGGGCAGAGAGAGGAGACCATCTTGCAGACCACTTCAAGAATGGAAGCACCATGACAGACTGGCAGGGAGATTGGGGGTTTGAGCCTGCCGTGATGGACATGCTAGACAATGCCATGCCGCCATGTAAGTGTTGGAAAGCAATCTTAAAACCCGTTGATTCAGTATTAACGATGCATAGATCTCATTCGATTCGAGTCCTTCTCGGCACTTCCATTCACTGCAAGTGTGGGACCGGCCGATACTGCACCAAGCGCCTACGAACTTCTCAAACTGGAGATAGAGTACTACATACGAAACTACTTTGAGGGGAAGGACAGTTCTCCGTCTGATGATGAACTCAAGTACGAGGGATGCAGCATCATATTCGGCGCAGAGTTCTTTTCGTCGGCACTTGGCTCATCGCCACCTTCGTGGCTGAGGGACATCTTCATGTGCTCCACTGAGATAGCCACAAAAGCTCGTTTCCGCCCTATGCAGCAGCTGGCGAAGCTGCGTCTTAGCCAGCTCCGCATCAATGGCAAAATGAACATCTTTGAAGAGTGCCAGCTCGAGTCAGAGCTGCGTCATTACATTGGGATGCACGTTACGCTTGGTCTGGCTCTCGCAGACCACGAAATTCAACGAGAGGCTTGCGCGATTCTGGCACGCGTTGAGGAGTCGTCTACCAACCCTTCGAGAAGATTTGCTGGCTTTTTAGTGCGACTCATTTGGGAGTCCAAAGACTGGATTGCCCCTCTGCGACAACGGGGGAAGCAGCACTCTCAAGACGGGTTGTCGACACAGCCCATTCCAAGGCCCCGCGGAGATTGGGATGAGACACAAATTAACACAGTTCAAATGAGCTTGCCAGAATTTGTTCCTAATCAGGGAGTCGAAAGGATGGCAACTGCAACTGATTCCTCTTGGCTTTCACAAAATGCTAGTACGGATGGTTTTCAAGATTCTGTCGGATTCGGGCTAGAAAGCACAGCAGAATCCACACAAGACTTCTACATGAGGCTACAAGCAGCCAAGACAATCTTTAAAGGGTCAGGGTTTTCACTCCAGGATTCATGGCAGGGTAATGAACGACCCGGGGGTAGTGGAATGCCATTCTTCCTCAATGATAACAACAGATATCGACGTCTTGCAAAAGAGCTTTCCCGGTTCGTTGCCAGCACGATGTCGCCCAACAACCCCAACAGCCATATTCCCACGGATGAGGAGATTCGACACCAGGCGAGGTGGGTTTTGTATGATGAGTGAGTACTCCCAGCACAATGTCGCCATTTCTGGTTGCCGATATGCTGACGAGGATACCACAGCGATGATCCCTGGAACCAAACGCCTGCCGACGTTGAGGAGTGGTTGCTGAAGTTTAAAAAGGATGTCGGGCTTGCATAGGTCTCCTCGTCACATGACTTTGGGTATATACTACGCAGTAGTGGTAGTTCACTGAATCGTACGGGGCGGACTACGGGAGACATAGAAATCCGTCAATCCGTTGAATACCAGCTATAATCATAGAGTTGAAAGTAGAAGATTCTACACCAAGAGCCACACAAAAAGCAACTACCCCTGTATCCTTCCGTATCCAACAATCCGAGTGTTCAAACAGAGACGCCGAAATAAAAGACCAAATCATGAGCGCGTGTAATAAGCTCGAAGCCGTAGTTCATTGGACGTCATCGTATCTCATCAAAATCATCCTCAGAAACCTCGCCCTGTCGTACGGGCTGTCCCCCAAACCATAAAAGGTCTACTCCTCCATCTCCTCGGCATCGTCCTTCTCAAAAACAATCTTGTTTTCGATCTTCCCCAGTCCGTCAATTTCCACGGCCACCACGTCACCATCCTTCAGGAACTTCCCCTGGAAATAACCAACACCAGCTGGTGTGCCCATCATGATAACGGTCCCTTTTCTCAACGTCGTTCCCCTTGAAAGGTGGACAATCACCTGCGCCACGCTCCAAATCATGTCGGACGTTTCGGTCTCCTGGACGACTTTGCCATTGACCATCGTGCGGTACCGCAGTGCGTGCGGGTCTGGAACCACGGTGGGCGACCAAATCGCGGGCCCTATCGGCGCAAACCCGTCAAATGATTTACAGTAGGAGTATTGGCCTCCTGAAGCGTCAGGGACTTGGAAATTCCGCGCGGTCAGGTCGTTGCCCGCGGAATAGCCGAGAACGTAATCAAGCGCTTCGTCTTCTGACACGTTCTTCGCGTCTCTTCCCATGATGACGCATAGCTCGCCCTCGTAGTCCAAGTGACTTTGCGCGTCAGGGTGAACGAATACCGGATCGTTCGGCCCTGCCAAAGCATCCGGCGGCTTCGTGAACACTATTGGGTACGCCGCGATCGGGAGCTCATTGTTTGTTAGTAATGATTCTGGAGGCGCATTGACGATGCCAGTCTCACGTTTGCTTGTTCTGCATATCTGAGAAAATTGAGGCCAAGACATACGATGCTCGGTGTTCGCTCCAAGGGACACAGTAACTATCGAAACATTGCGTCAGTGGTCACTTTCTCCGAGTCATGCCATCACCGAGCTCTCACCTTCGTCACCGTATCCCTCACATTCGTATTGACGAACCCCTCATCAATGTTCCCGCCCAACCTTTCCACGACATAACCGCTTCTGCTTCTTCGCACCAGATTGCCGTAAAAGACGTGTCCATCGTGATCATATCTTACAAGGGCTTGAAAGGCCATCCGGGAAAGCGCCACTTTCTTTTCAACAATGAAAGGCATCAGGGCCAATCTCGAGGAGTAACGAGAACGAGCTCAATTTTAAGGAGATGTCGAAAAGAAAAAGAAAAAAGTCCAAGGCCGAAAGAGTATTAAAGATAAGACGCCACTCTCTCTCTCTCTCTCTCTCCCTTCTGAGTGTAGTGTGTGCTATAGTCCGTTTTCACTTTGTGCCTTGCATGGAACACCGCGCGCACCCGATCGTGCCGTCGGGTGCCCCGGGCTAAAAAGGAAAAATAACGAAACATTAACAGAACCACGGAAATGGGTATAATGGTTCGGCATCGTGGGAACTGGAGCCCGCGGACGGACAATTCAGACGGTGTGCGATCCGCCCTGGCCGCACGCCCCGCGCATCGGCGACGTTCGTCCGAAAACGATATTCCCAGATCAGGCAATCGGGGACTTACAGAGTTGGGCGAGCCCCCCCAACTCCCCACTTCCCGTAACGTTTGGAGTGGTGACGTCGGAGAGGGATGGGAGGGGGGAGCAAGGACCTTTCGGGAAGATCGGATAACGTGCCCAGGATGACAGGACGTCAAAAAAGTCGACCGGGGTTCAAACGTAAACTCCGAGGAGCCCGATTTCCATGTTTTGATACTTAATCGTCTTTACTCTCCAACACTATTCATGTTCCATTCTGGGATATGTTATCCGCATCAATGTCTGCAAAAAGCTGAGCGGGCGTTTTAGCAAGGATTACGCGGAGAGCCGAAGGCACCGGGTTCGTGGTCGCGGGATCCTCGGTCACTTACACGCGCAGCGCGGCATGACCTGAGGCGCCCAGCAACAAGAATGAGGCATAGTATGACATAGGACATCTTCAGTAATCACCCATGAAAGACCGAGAACATTGTCGATCACCTGCCCAGTCCTATGACGCACGGATAACACCGGTGACCAAAGTAGAGATATCCCATCGGCCATTCGGTGTTTTGATGCTATCGTGGCAAATCCATTCCACATCAGATAATGTTAATCGCGCATAGCGCTTCTCGTTGTCATCCTCTTTCACTACAGATAATGTTAATCGCGCATAGCGCTTCTCGTTGTCATCCTCTTTCACTACAGATATAAGGACCGCTATCTGAAAGCGATCTACAAGTCTGTCTGAGAATCGCGGATGGGATGGTGTCCTGCTAAAGTTGGCGAATAGGCACGTAATATCGTTGCGACGATGTTGACGTGATCCTATCAGACTGCCATTCTTGAGGTATACTCACAAACATGGGCTCATCACCTTTAGATTTTGTTCGCCAAGAAGGGGCACGGTGGAGGGCTGAGCGGCTGTCACATCCTGTCAGCTAGCCCTACGAGACGTCACTCGGATGTTGGTACCGAGATCCATCCTAAGTCACCTATCTGGTTGACAAATCCTTGATCTTGGGGTAGTGCCAGGCCCTGGGCGGTAGCCATGAAGTCTGAGAAATCTGCCCATGGGTACCAGGTGACGGGAAACAGTCAGCTTGGAAGTATGCTGGGCCTCTGAGCTGGTACTTACGGGTACACGGGTCCACGATGAAACAACGCGTGCATAAGCAGATTAGTAGGGAACGGTACCCGCCAATGATGTGGCCGTTTTGAAAGAGAGTTGAAACTAATATGGGCAATCTAGATCTGCAAGAAATGGATGTGTATGAGTGGGTCAGACTGTTGGTCCTAGGCTAAGGTAAGGCGGATTATGTCGCTTCGGTCTGTTCCAGAAGCTCTGGCGCAGCAATTATGAACGGACTCTGGCTAAGCTTGAGTGCTAATACAAATTTAATACATTTGTTCTCTTTGTGTGTTCATACGTCCTCTATGAAGTTTTGCTGTCTTTGTGAGATGTAGAAGCCCTCGTTAGTCTCCGTTCTCCTTCATAATTCATTTAGCCACCATCGTTACAAATGGCCTCTCAAAATAGTATGCGTCATGCAATTAGGTATTTTAAGATTCTATATCCTCATTCATGGTCTGTTCTATAACAAAAGTCCTCTGCATGCTCTCGAATGCAATGTTGATGCAAAGCATGAGTGCTGCATTCCGTTTTTTGATGCTAATTACCCATTCCTTCATGGAATTTGCAGAGACACCCAACATCAGCCAAAAGAGTCAACCGCCCCGCCCAAGAACTTGCAGAAGCGTCGAACAGTCTTACCGTGCATCACGCAAAAGAAGAACCCGGCACAGCTGCCCTTGCGTCGACACTTTTCGGAATTAGGCTTTAAGAAATGACACCTCGGGCTGCTGAAGCGTTCCGAGTCGGCCGAGCTCATGACTAGATAATTAAACCCCGAGAAACATTATTCAACACGGCTTGCGTCTTTCTTGATCGCCGTCTTTCTTCAGCACCGTCCTGGTGGTAATTCCCCCCGGTGTGGAGGTGGGGGCGAGAGAGGCGGAGAGATAGATAGGATGGAGAGCTCCGTTTAGAGTTTCTGATCAGCATTGCAGCCCGCGGTTGCGTTACCGATGTGGGTTTCGGGCCGCGCGGGGCAGTGTCTCCACCCGCGCCGCTGTTCCGCGGGCGTTATTCCTTTTTCCAACCACGAACAGGACAGATTTTCTCTCCGTAGGATTTTCACATTGGAGCAATTTCCACGCCATCGGAGGAACAATAACGCCGCTGTAGGAGAATAGGATCACCAGAGCAGAAAGCATGAAGGTTCTTGTCATCGGAGCGGGGTTAGGCGGACTCGCCTGTGCGATTGCGTGCAAGCGGGAGGGCCTGGAAGTCGTGGTGCTTGAGAGGGCGAACCGCATCGTGCCCGTGAGTTTGATCACGCGATCGAGCCTGACTTTTTCGGCTCTTTCCGGATGAGTCTGCTGACCTGTATTCTGTCTCTTCTTCTTAGATCGGCGCTGGGATCCAGGTACCGCCCAACGGGACAAGGATCGCGCGGCAGCTGGGGTATCTGGACAAGTTGCTGGATAGGGCGGTCGTCATTGACAAAATGGAGCTGAGAAGGTACGCGAACGGCAAGCATCTGTTTTCGCTCTCTGCGAAAGAGTCTTTGGAACGATATGGAGACCTGTGGATGGTGTGTCATCGTGCTGATTGTCATGCGGCGTTGTGGGAGACGTGTGTGAGTCTCGGAGTGGATCTTTGTCTGGACATGGATGTTGAGAGGATCGATTTCGATACCAATACGGTGTGGCTCGAGGACGGAGATGATATTTCTGGGGACGTGATCATTGGCGCCGATGGTGTGTATGATGTCGTCGTGAGTGGCCATCGGCTTGCTAATATTGATCAGGTTTATACTCGATATGTCGCAACCAGCTGCTTGGGACGCCATCGCCAGCAGTTGAGACAGGGGATCTTGCGTACCGAGCGTCATTCCCTGCAGCGCAGCTCAAAACACTCAACGACGAGGCCGTAGACGAGCTGTGTTCTCGAAAGCAGGTGACGGTGTGGGTAGGACCCCAAAAGCATACAGTATTCTACCCTGTGAGGGGTGGGAAAGAATTCAACTTGGTCTTGATTAGACCCGACAACATGGCTCCCGGACAGAGGCACATTGACGGGGACGTTGGTGAGATGAGGCAGAGCTATGAGGGTTGGGATGAGACGTGAGTTGGACCCTTTGATCTTCCGCTTGAGCAACCTTTCGGCGTTGTCGGTGATTAAGAGATGTCACTGTCCCAACGTTTCGGTGAATATATGAGATTATTG
Organism: Colletotrichum theobromicola; assembly: GCA_014705045.1. Lineage (NCBI taxonomy): Eukaryota > Fungi > Ascomycota > Sordariomycetes > Glomerellales > Glomerellaceae > Colletotrichum > Colletotrichum theobromicola. The sequence continues at coordinate 53,925 of JABGLZ010000718.1, read as the reverse complement.
GCTAACCATCATTTGCAGGTTGACCAAGCTGATTTCTTGCATACCGAGAGTTCAGAAATGGAAGCTTTGCACGCATCCTGAATTGAAGACATGGACCAAGGTGTGCCAGCACGACATCGATTGAAGCGCCATGCTAATATGTCTAGGGATGTGTCGCTCTCCTGGGAGACTCCTGCCATCCGAGTCTTCCATACCAGGCACAAGGGGCAGCCATGGCTGTCGAAGACGGCGCAGTCCTCGGCAAGCTCCTAGGCTTGCTTCACGCCTCTTCCAACGGAAACCCACCAACGGAGTTGATTCCGGAGGTGCTTCAGCTATATGAGACACTGCGCAAATCACGAACGACCGTGAATGTTCAAGGCGCAAGGTCGAACCAGAAGTGGTATCAAATACCGGACGGGCCCGAGCAGGAAGCGCGAGATGCCGAGATGACAGGTGCCAAGCCGGCAGACGGGCTGTCACCCACGGGCTGGCGGTGGATTGATCCGGAATATCAGAAGGAGCTTCTCGGTCATGACGTTGTGGCTGAGGCTATCAAGGCGTTTGGAGAGTGGGAGACTGCTAGAGCATGAAGCGCTAGTTTCATGTGATAAGGCTGGATACTAAGGTATTGGCCTTGAACGTGCAATACCTTAGTCTTTCAACAAGGACAGACTAAGTTGACTTCGTTCCCAAGCTACTTCTTGCATATGTATTCATTCTCTGATTATCTCCAACTTACATCAAGTTTACATCGTACACGACACAGTGCAATTGCTCCACCTTGCCATGTCTCATAATACTCGGATTTACCGATGCATCATGCAATAAATGTCATCAAAAGGCCGTTAAGCTATGAATGTCAAAATATCATACAAGAAACCGTAACCCGGCACACAAGTCCTCCGCAGCATCATTTCCAATCACTCCTGGTCTTGTAAGATTTTAATGGTGCAGCATTCTCGCCACGTGCGTTGATGATTCCCACGAAGGTCGTGCTGTTACCGTCGAAGCAGTTGGTGGTGATCGTGCCGCTGCAAAGATCATACAGCTTCTTTTCCGATATGTCGCAGTACTTCATGTCGACATAGGAAGCGATGTCATACCCTACCGAATCCGGGTGCTCGCAGATCTCCGTTGCCGTCTGCCCCGGAATTTCAGTCACCACGATCCGCTCCAAGTCCATGTTCGCGCCCTGCCTTTTGCTCAAAGAAGACTTCTTGACCCGCCGCTTCTTCTTTCGCGCGAAGGGGTTGTTCTTGTGATATTCCCTCACTTTTCTTGACTCTCCCTGCTCTATGTATACTTCCTTGTCATACTCCTTGTCATCGAGGCTCGAGTCGGGATCGATGTCGGCTCCTTCCTTTTTCTTGTCCTCGCTGTCCGGGTTGTACTTCAGCGGGGGCTTGTACATAGGAATCCAGCCGTTCGGCTTCAGGTTCCTCCACCATGCGAATCGCCGAGTTGTGCATAGATATTTGTGCCCGTCCCGGTTGTACAACTCGATTTTGTCTTTCGCAGGCAACATGTCCTTGAGATGGTAGCTCATCGCTCGCGCGTTCTTCGTGCCGCCGCGGTCGGCGTCCAGCCAGACGCACCTCGAGGTGAGGCGGTTGACGAGATCGTGCGTCATCCTGCAATCACTGTAATACCAGCTCTGTCCGCAAGCGAAGCCGGTGTCTCCGAAAAAGATTGAGGTGTGTCTGCTGTTCGAAACTTGAATCATCGCGATGCAGATGGCGTCATTGTCGGCGCTGAGCATAATGTATCCAGGATCCTCGTCTTTCTTGCCGTTCATGGTTTGCTGGATGATCACCGTCTTTTCACTCCCTTGCTTCACGTGGCCTCCATAGTCGCCTTGATACTGCCCCATCCGTTGTCCTTCTTCGTTCCACAAAGCGACCGAAGGAAAGTTCCCATCTGCAAGGCCTAGTTTCTTGCCGTCGCCTAGGCCGACGGTGACCATGGTCTCCGGGACTGGATCGCCGAAAGTCCACGCATTGCTGAATGGCGATTTCGGGATGCCATCCGGAAAGACGAACGAGGCCGGATAGAAGGTGTCAAATCCGGATAAGATGAATCCTTCATAGGGAGCTGTCATGATGCTTGGTGTTGATGGGGGCCACTTGTGGAGATCAGCCACGAGATCAGCCATGGATAGAGATCAACAAAATTGACTAGGAAGGCTCCATACGAAAGTACCTGTTATCTTCGCCCACGCTGAACATTGAGAAGAAGTGGTGCTTCGTTTTATATACCGTATGAGAGCATCTCCTGGCGTAACCCTATTTCACAGCATGCGCCGGTTTCTCAACACCCCGTACAATGAAATATTGAATCTATGTGGGACATCAACCGTGAGAGTGAAACAGCACGAAGTATTCTTCTCAGCTTGGCAAGTTAGTACATTCCGTTCAAATGTTACCAAGATCCAGATACGTGCGTGGGACTTCCCCTGAACTCACTGCGGATCAAACCCGGCGGTAAATCGCAGCATCCGGAAATGTTTGGCGTTGCCGTCGGCGGTCGTACAGTAGGGGTCGGCTCCGTGAAAGAAGACGACGAATCCGTCAACTTGTTGGTGTTCATCTACCTTGAAGACAAAGGAATCTTGCAATCGTTACACATAACTCAAAGTGCATGGCTAACTGAAGTGTATTCACTGACGGACCCAGACTTCCTGTCTGAGCTGAATTGCATGGCATTATCGCGAACCATTTTCATTCCTTTTTCTTTCCTTCCCCACAAATGCCGTTTTCGATCTCTTAGCACGAGACGAAGACTTTCTTTATGCACAGCTAATTATGGGTATTACTTGGTGATTTGAGGTTTGAAGACCACTCTGTTCTTTCTGGCTTGCTACACCTAGCTCTGCTGTTTAATTCAAGTTTGAAGGAACCCGAACCACATAATCCTCCCTGTCAGTCACCATGAAGCATTCAGCTACTTGAAAGGTTGGGTGTTGTCCGTCTAGGGAGTATTGGCTGTTGCTAACAATAGTGATGCTTTCCGCTACATTAACATTACTCAGCAGATTTTGTGGAAAGAATGACTCAGTCTTTGGGAGGAAAGATCGCGGTTCAATGTCATATGTCTGCATTTACACAACCGCATAGAGGTGAGGTCATATGGGGACAACCATGATATGCTTCAATTACTCCATGTGGACATTCACGTCAAGGAGACGATTTCTATGATTCACCTCGTGGTGTTTATGTGTTTAAGATAGAGATTACTACTATGAACTAAAGACTATTATCTAGAATAGGAGATTATGAATATTGTATGGTTCCACGGCCTAAGGGCCTAAAGTGCATGTACTTTTCCATCCTTTTGCAGACTCCACCTATCTTCGCCCTTCATCCCCTTAGAGACCCCAAGGCCCACAAAGACCGGTGTTCGGGTCGGGAGCCATCTTGACACCATCCTTCTGGCACTGAACGTCCTTCTTGCCCCAGCACTGGGCGCCCTTGAAGTTGTCCCAGTCAAGAAACTCGGCGTGGTAGTCCTTCTTCGCGCTGACGTTGTTCCAGGCGCGCCACACCATCAGAGAGCCCTGGTAGAGCTTACGGCCGTCGGGGCAGGTCTTGCCGTTGGTGCCGTTGGGGAGCTCAAGGAGACTGCCCTCATCCCATCCGGCGCAGTCAGGGCCGACGATCAGGCTGACTCCGCCGGACGCCACGGCGAGGGCGTCGTCGGGGTTCTCGGCGCAGACCATCGTGTCGCACTTGACTTGGAGACACATGTTGCTGCCGTAGTTGTCGCGGAAGGCACTTCCACGCGGGGCGATGTCCTGAGCAGTGTCGATGGCGGCAGACGCGCAGAGTTGGGCGAGCGCCAGGTAGGACAAGGCTTGCCTGTGTTCCATTAGACATCGTGAAAATAATGTGCTTGAAAGCCTTGGAATGCAACTCACAGCTTGGAGAACAACATCTTGCTGGGCTTTCTAGGAATGACGACGGCTTGATGCGTTTTGACTGGAGCCTCTGACGGTCTGCCGGTTGGTGGCGATGAGTTTTTGGGGTGCTGGCTTGAGACTCGCAACAAGATACCGTCTTTTCGAGAGTATTTAAGTCACGATCGTTCAAGAGAAGATAGTCTCAAAAGCTCTCATGGCCGAAACTACCCGAGCTATTTTCGCCTCCATTTTCACCTTCATCAAGACGTGGGACCAGTATGACACACACATACAACTCTCGTATATGATGGTTTATTGCAAATGATCATTTAGACGTCAGAAAAAAGTTTTCCACGAAGGATCAACAGAGTGATTCAGCGGGTTGTCACCAGCGGGATAATGTGTCCAACGGGTAAATACTACATCGCAAAGTAGGTAGTGGCTACGACAGGAAATTACCGAAGGCTACTTTTCAACGGCTATAACAGCCCTATTCAAGGAGAAGCCAATGCTATGCCTGATCTGGCAAGTATGTTCGGCCCACTGCGCGACGATCAGATCGCTTGCGCTGGGCCGGTGGGAGGAGCTTCCTAAAAAGATGGACCTTGATGGCTAGCGGTCCACCTTGAGGGTTGAGAACCAGATCTTTACATATTAATAGCCCCACACGCAAGAGCCTCGAAAGACCCAAGTCTAAAGGAACTTGCTCAAAGCTTACATGCAGAAACCTTCGCTTTAGTATGAAACAATGCTGCCAAGCACGAGAATAACCCGAAGCTCAGGCTAAGCTTGACATCATTGCCGCGTTCCCGGTGCGATGCTACCTTGCCTACGGATCCCGCAACAGCTGATATGTAAACATGTGTGTCAGTGTTTCATTCATTAGACTTTCGTACAAACAACTGTCAACTAGCCGAACCGCTGGCGATCGACAGAAGTGGAAAACGCTTCCAAGGTTATACGAAGGAAAGCGGGTAAAGACTAAGTCAGATCGGTGCAGCGTCGGCAAACCTCACTTCCTGAATCAGAATCGGCAGGTAGATCCGCAACGAAAAGTCTGCCCTAATGTAGGTAGTTGTCAGAGACTGCGCGTGCAATTTGTCTCTTTTGGGATGCGGCTCCGCAGGGGACTACGGCACCTAGTAATGTCGCGCATGAAGACATGACGCGCATTTGCAGTGAAGGCTCCCCTGAAGCGGGGACAGACAGCTTCATCTCTCAACTCAGCTCAACTCAGCGCAATTCGTCTCAACTCGGTTCAACGAAATCAGCTCTTGCTGTAAAAAAGGGAAATAATTCATCATTCATGCTTAAACCTAACGAGATCCGGAATAGAGGCCTTTCCAGAAAAGTTGTTATCTGATCATCTAGAGTTTTCGGGTGACCCACTTGGTAATGTTGTCTGATCGCCGAAAGTTTTCGGGTGCTCCGTGAACCCAACTATATGTGCTCAACTAAGGTTTTTTAGTTACTCCGCATCGTGAGAATTGCACCCGCCGGCACGATATTATTTTCGTCGATACTACGGTACTTGCCGCTTTGAGGCTCGGAGGAGACTCGATATCGCCGAGGTCGGATTTTGATATGTCGATGTAATACTGAAGATGCTGAAGCATTGATTATAAGTAATGAACGATGTTTTCACGATAATGCCCTTTTTTTTCTTCATCGGCACACAAGTTTAGACATCGACAGCCTCACTGTCTTTTCCGGCCTATCTCTTTGTCACCTGGCACGATGTTCTTCTCTAGCTTCACTCTTTTTCTGGCCTCGGCCACGGCGGTAACGGCCCAGGCTCTGGTACCTGCCGCACCTCCTGCGGCCATCGGCAAGGTTGACTGGAGATCAGTCAACTGCAGCGGTGTCATTGTTGATGCTAAGGCCTTGCCCGACAAGCGATGGGAGGCGGCTGGTGCATCGGATGCCCTCCACGAGGTCTTCGCCGCCTGGCGCAACTACACCACTGGACCTGACGAAGTCAAGTTCCAGTTCAGCGAGTTTGTCTCTTGGTACTTTGGCGGCCCGGAGGAATGGCACTGCACCGAGATTTTCGACGTGCCTTGCTCGACCACGCTCGTCTGCGAGGATACCAAGTATCCTGCTGGACATCTCATTCTCAACTCGTTCTCCAAGCTTCACCGGGTTAGTGACACAGTTTCTTCTTATTTCCTCTGTCGTGGATTTCTCGCTCTTGATATCATACTAACAAACGTATTAACAGTTCCACCACCGCTACTTTGAGGCTCTCAGCCTGGCACAGCAGGACATTCAGTCCGAGATGGACCTTTTTGCTGAGGCTTTCTCCGTGCCGCCTCCCAGAGACGAGTCCAAGGACCAGACGAAGAGAATTCTCCTCAACGTTGCTTACGGTGTCATCGGTATTGCTCAGGCCTACATGAACAACTTTTGTAAGTTCGCAACCCCAAAGAGCTATATCAGTTCACCCCACCTGGAATGGATTGTGTATCTGACTCGAACTCCCAGTCATCTTTGCCAAGCCCGTCGAGCAAGCCGCTGGCCAGATGATCTCCCAGGTCTGGCGATCGCAGTTGACGACCACTCTCAGTTACAGTATCTTCACTGGTTGGGCCATCGGAAAGGACTACATGCTTCCGTAAGTGACAATCTTCCTTCGGAATTTTCTCGTGCGGGTTGCTGACCAAACACGCCACACAGCGGCAAGGACCCCAAGGTTCAGTACGGCTCTCTCGGTGCCATGATGGGCGACGTCTTCGACAGCTGGAAGGCCACTCAGACTGCCTACGTCGAGAACATCTTCTCCCCCAACAACACCGAGACCGAGAACTTCCTCATCGCTGCTCTGGACAACGGCCTGATGGGTGCCACTCCTGATGATCTCAACGCCTACGAGATGTCCAGGATGGTTCAGAAGCTCTTCTACCCCAGATTCATGGTGAACATTTGGCAGACTCGCAAGTGGTCCAAGAGACCCTTCGTCCTGTAAGTCGCACACACTAAACAACGCATATGTCTCACTTTCTCACACACTGCTACAGTAAGACGAACCTGCCTTGCAAGATGAACACTGGCGAGAGAGACTCTTCCCTCTGGCCCTTCCTGCCTGACAGCGACCACGCCAGAGCCGCCGCTTGCTACGAGGACAGACTCTTCTACCTCGTCGACATCAGAAGCGAGGGCGTCAAGCTGACCACCGAGTACCCCTCCATTCGCCCCAACATCTTCAAGAGCAAGCACTGGCCCCTGACGGCGCTCTTCGGCTCCGAGACCATGGACGGCACCCGCTACGGCGGTGTCACGAAGGAGGACATCGTCGCTGCTGCCTACGGTGGCTATGTCGAGGGCGGCTACAAGAACAACGTCTTCCAGCCCAACTACACCGACGTTTCGCCCCAGGCCCAGGCCAAGCTGTGGACCGACCAGGGCAACCGCACCCCTGGCTTCGTCAACATGACTCTGTGCCAGAACATCTACACCATTGTCGGCAACGTCGTGCACGGCAAGCCCGAGCAGAACCCCTCGTGGCCCTGCGCGCCCCTCTCCGAGATCAAGCCCCTGGCCGCTTGATTCGGTGAGATTCATTGAGCTTTCCGTGAGCTTTTTCGTTTTGTGGAAGTGGAAGGACGGTAATGATTGGAAGGTTTATAAAATGTTTGGTGGAAAAAAGTCACTCGTTCAATCTCGGCTATTCAGCCTAACACATCTCTTTTAAATTCTACTGTAGTCTAATCCTAATGTAATCTTTCCTTGCATTTACATTCTTTCCTAAATGGACTCTTGGGTTTTGATTTCATCAGATAACCAAACCATTGGATTTCAATATAATCATTCAAGCAATTGGTATTCTCCGGGCGGTGAATGCATTGTGTCAACGCGGTTCTTACCGGTTTTCTTCGCGTTTATGGTTACATTCGACCTCATGAACGTAATATTGTCAGCTTAATGGAATTGGACTCACTCGTGAGACGAGCACTTATCATTGTACTGTGACACCCCTTATGGCAGATGATGTAACTTCCTCCGTTTTAAACAGCTCCTGATGCAGTCTCGCAGTAATCCTGGGCAGCGGGCGCTACATGTAACAGCGCTGGCCATGAGCAAGATCATCAGTGCGAGAGTAATGCGAATTGAGGTAGACTTCATTTTGAGCCGCAAACACCGAGGGTCGCACGATAGAAGAATAAAACTGGCTCTGCTTGAATGCTAGAATCTGAGGTTTGAGTGCACTAAACGAGACCTGGTACCATTTATCATGAAGAGGCCTAGCTGATATGGACTCGACAAACACCAGACTCTGGTGTTTGTGGACTCGCGTGACATGTGGTCTGATGGAATTCCTCGTTCTCGCACGCTGTGCTATTGCGGAAATCGTGGGCGGTGCATTCGGATATTATCGACGCCTTCCCTCAAGGTCTTTGGAGATTTCGTGATTCTCGCCGTGATCCAGAGCTTGGGTCGACCCTTTGACTTATAAAGAGGTGTACTAGGTAGCTTACAGTAAAAAAAGGTCTTATCTTTTATTTTATAAGTACCTAAGCTTTATCTACTGTTATTTTCAAAAGGAGTGTGTAAGTATACTCAGATAAGCTGAGCATATGAAGAAAGAGAAAAGAACCACCTCCCGTCCCCTCACAAAAAAGGACAAATTACGGGATAAGAGACGTATAAACCCGCTCAATCCTAGGCGATAGGCCGCATCATAACCTGGTAAAACAGCTGAAGCACTCGCAATAGGATATCTGTGCAAGGCTTAGGGAGGGCGTGATAGCGGGATGCGTCCTGGAGTCACGTCTGATGTTCACAGAACGAGCCTTTAGTCGAGCTTGAATTCGTCAACGCTGGGGATGTCGTCGGCCGATGCGCCAGTCTTAATAAGCGAGACAAGCTCGTCGGTGGCCTGGCCAGCCTCGGCAATGGCGGTGTAGTTGTACTGGGTGCCGTCGGCGAGGTACAGGACGTCCGGCTGGGCACAGCCTTCAGTCTCCTCGCCATCGCGGGCGTCCAGTGTCGCACCACGGATCATCTTCTTGTTGTTAAAGCCGTAGCCTGTCCCGCCATAGGGGCCGTTGCTCAGGCAAATGTAGTCGCGGCCACCGCTGTCCTGCTGCGAGCGGATGGAGCCGCAGTTGGGACCGGCGTGGCCACGGCACTGGAGATTCCAGTTGGCCGGGATGGCCCTGAACGAGGCGCTGGCGAAGTAGGTACCCGAGTTGACGCTGCAACAAGTGTTGGGATTCCAGCCCCGGCAGATGAACCCGCCGCCGCTGGTGCTACAGCCACCCGCAAACTCGAGGTGCAGGTCGACAGCCGAGGCGGCGGTTGCGAAGAGGCCTGAGACAAGGCTGACAATGGCAAAGAACTTCATTTTGCTTGGTAAAGATGAAGCAATTGATCTCTAGAGTGAAGCTGTGCAAATTGCTTGATGCGGGATTGGGTGTTTTGCTGGGAGGCCGAAGATATTGAGGTGGATGGAGATAGAGTCAAGAGCTTCCACAGACAGAGACAGGAGCGAGCCTTTTATACCTTTCTGGGAGACTTCCATCACAGAGTCTTCGACATCTGGTCGTCGCATCTCGTCCGCTCGCCCAGTCTCGTCTGCTGCTACTCTCCTCTGCTGGTTTCTCGTGTAAGTCATTGTTTCCGAAGCTTCAGGGGTTGAAAGCGAGGGTGGATGTGTGTACCAGTTTCCGTTGAATGTGTAAAATGATGCATAATGTTACAATACCATAAGAACGATGTTGCAATACCATAAGCATGACCTTACAATGCGTTCCTTGGCTAAGGTCGCTGAGGCCGATTGCATTGATTATCTCTCGGTGGAAGTAGACAACGTAAAGCTATCGTGGGCGCGGCTCTTGGCGCAGGATTATATTGCAGCTGACGCCTCGGACTCAAGCACCTCGGACTCAGGCACTCAGACCACACCACCCTCTCAGTTGAGGATAGCTCATGCCTTCCTCGGATCGCTTAGGTTGATTACATTCGAAGTCATTGTCCTATGGAGTGGCAACTGACTACAGTACATCTTCGTGAGGGGTAACAGCAACTCAGGGGCCAATCAAGGCTTTATGACCAACCAAAAAGCCAAGCTTATTAGTACCACCTAGGTGTATCTAGCCTAGCGCTGGATAGGGGTACTTGGAGAGAGGGGGGACTTTGAGTTCTCTTTCATACTATTCTCAGTGATAGAGAGATTCATAATTTATTTGAATATTTACTTTAGACTACCTATAATAATAACTACTGGTTCGTCTTTAGCGAACAAACTTCCAAACCTTTCCTCACAAGCAGGGGTCTCAAAAAGACTGCTGAAGATACTTGATAGCATGATCAAATGTTGCTAACCCAAACACCCAAGTATTTAAAATCTAGAGCTGAAAAGCGAGTGGCGGTCGAGGATCTCTAGACTCTATGTGTAACCTTGACTTTGCAGGTTTCTCCAAGCGTAGTCAGATGGCATTTAGGCAGCTGAGCGTGCGGCGCAGGCGCTTGTCCTCCAGTCGACCCAAAGACCCATTTGCAGGGGTTCTCGCAGCGGCTCGCTTACGCCCGTTTACCCGTTGCCCGAAACCCGCCTTTAGGTAAGGGATCGGCCACACCACTCTGTCCTACAAGCCGGGCGCGCCCGGCGTTCGTAGCTAGATTAATCAAGCCACTTCACGCACTTTCCTATTGCGACAAGCTCCTAACCAGGGGGGTTGGCCTCAGAACAGCTAAAGGTCACAAAATGTGATCTTTGACCAGCTGCGCTTCATAACGATTGCATAAATCTACTCGTTGGGATAGAGACAGAGAGTCTGTTGATGGAACAGGCATTGGCTCACCACACTCAAGTCTAATTCCTCGTCTATCTAGAAATTGAAAAGAGGCTTGTTAAGGCGTGATTAATCTACCTATCTTAGTTGTCGCACGTTTTGTAGTAGACTTGAAGGAATAAAATCAACCTGCTCCCATTTTAGTAAGAAAAGACGGAAGTGGCGAGTTATGGTCTGAGTGAGCAGCATGTTCTCTCTGGTTACTGCGAATTCCATTTGTGAAATGCGGTAGATGCTGTAGTCCTATATGCTTAGCTGGAATGAGTGAGAAATTATTATCCTCAATACTGCCGGCTCCAGACCTCGTTAGAGCTTCCTCTGCCACAGCCTCTTCGATTACAACGAGCGTCCATACTTACGCCCTCTCCCCGTGCGAGGTTGAGCCATTGTGCGGAGTCTTTCGTGTGGAAAGCATCAGGAAGGACACAGTCATGTTTAGCATTACCACACCAGAGAAAAGCAGTAAATTGTATTTGTCGTACCATCATATGATTGCGGGCTACGGGTTGAAGCTAACAAGTGCCAGAAGCGCGAAGTGCTTGTTGCACCCCTCTGTAATGCTGAAGGTGCTGAGAGTGATGACGAGGAGAGCGATGGCGAGTTGAGGGATGGAAACGATTAAGTGGGAACCAGTCTAAAACGCCATTTGAGTAGCTCATAATCTGCTATTGGTGTGTTGCACCAGGATCTCGTTGGTCCGGTGCCCGGCCGGGAAACGCAGGGTCAGACGGGACCTCTTCCGGACCAGGATCCGACCGGGTTCCGCGGGTGGCCCCGGACGACCCACACGGGCTCCGTAGCAAACCCGGTCGGTGCGATCCAGACCCGACACAGTCCTTGTTGGGTGGCTTTATCCGAATTGGAAATAGCTGCGATTCTCCATATGAACAAAGCGTTGGACTGTTAGTGATATTTTGACTTGTCAAATAGTATACAGTTCTGGTTTCACTCAGGCCGTGCTGTCGTTGCGAACCACACGATCTGAACAAGGCGCGTCAATCTCAATACAACAAGACCATGCAACCTAACACAGGTGACAGCAGACCCCAACAACCGAGGCAGCCGCAGAAAATACCAATAATCCCTCCGTCCCTCCGTTGGCACAGACCCAAGACCGCACAATCTAGCCAAGGCCTACCATTGTGCCATCCCGTCATGCCAAAAAAGTAAATCGCGTCGCGCCAAATTCTTCAAAAGGCTAATTCTGAGCCGAGGTCCAGCACAGCACAGCTCACCCAAAAATAAAATAAAAAAAATCCATTGAGCTTGGCAGGCACGCGGCGATTAAACGCCGAACCCCGTCCGTGGGTGCGGGTCCCGCTTGGGAAGGTGCCTTTTCCCCATCCCTGTCCCGGTATCGTCACCGCAATCCCAACGCAAACACACAAACCGCAACCCCGTTGGGGGGGGGACTGAAGTCGGAACAGCACACGCAAAGTGGACCTCTCAATATCGGCTCCAAGGGCCTGGATAA